>JACXGI010003343.1:39432-63533 GCA_016801175.1 Esox masquinongy | reverse complement strand
ACACACACACACACACACACACACACACACACACACACACACACACACACACACACACACACACATACATATATATATATATAATATAGGGGTAAAGCCAAAATTACAAACCGATTGAGGGCTGGATTCAAACTCACAACAAAAAATCTAAGTAAACAATTGAAATCACAGGCTGTTCCAACTTGCGTGAATTTCATCACGTCAACTCATAATGTGACTCAGTAGTGTGTATGGCCCCCACGTGCCTGTATGCACTCCCAACAGCATCTGGGCATGCTCCTGATGAGAAAGTGGATGGTGTCCTGGGGGATCTCTTCCCAGAACTGGATCAGGGCATGAGTGAGCTCTGGGCAGTCTGTGGCGCTACTTGGCGGTGTCGGATAGACTGATACATAACGTCGCAGAGGTTCTCAATTGGATTCAGGTCTGGGGAACGTGAGGGCCAGTCAATGGCATCAAAGCCTTTGTTATCCAGGAACTGCCTACACACTCTGGCCACATGAGGCCAGGCATTGTCCTGCATCAGGAGGAACCCAGGGTCCACTGCACCAGCGTAAGGTCAAACAATGGGTCTGAGGATTTCATCCTGGTACCTAACAGCAGTCAGGGTGGCTAGCACGTGGAGGTCTGTGCGACCCTCCAAGGATATGCCTCCCCAGACCATCACTGACCCACCGCCAAACCGGTCATGCTGGATGATGTTGCAGGCAGCATAACGTTCGCCAAGGCGTCTCCAGACTCACGTCTGTTACATACTCAGTGCGAACCTACATTAATCTGTGAAGAGAACAGGGCGCCAATGGCGGACCTGCCAATTCTGGTGTTCTCTGGCGAATGCCAGTCGTGCTGCATAGTACTGGGCTGTGAAGACATCAACATTATGACATAACACATGGAATCATGTAGTAACCAAAATAGTGTTACACAAATCAACCTTTTTTATTCTTAGTAGCAGCCAGCCTTTATCTTGATGACATCTTAGCACACTTAGTATTCTCTTAACCAGCTTCATGAGGTAGACACCTAGAATGCTTTTCTGACATTCTTGAAAGAGTTTCCCCATAATCTGAGAACTTGTTTGCGGCTTTTCCTTTACTATGTGGTCCCAAACCGTCTGAATTGGGTTGAGGTCGGGGGATTATGGAGGCCAGGTCATCTGATGCAGCACCATCACTTTCCTTCTCGATTATCTAACCCTGACACAGCCTGGAGGTATGTTTTGGGTTATTGTCTTGTTGAAAAACAGATGGCAATCACACTAAGCGCTAGCCAGGTGGGATGACGTATCTCTACAGAATGATTTGGTAACCTTGCTGGATGAGTGCAGAGACGCCATACATGCAGAGATCCGTTCGCCCACTCTGCATTTCAAAGATGTGGAACCAAAAATCTCATTTTTGGACTCACCAGACCAAAGCACAGATTTCCATTGGTTTAGAGTCCATTTATTGTGTCTCTTGGCCCAAGCAGGTGGTTTCAGCAGAGATTTCTTTGCACCAATTCACTGCAATTGCTCTCACAAGGAAACACATGCAGAATTACTTTTTTTGTTATATTGTTTACATGTTTAATGTCTGGCTGTTATTAGTGTGTTTATATTTTCTATGTCTGCAATGTATACGCTTAATGTTTTCCATTTACTGTTAACTTTTAAGGTCTGTTGGCTTGTAATGTATTTATAATGATGTACTGTGTGTGGATGCTACATAATGTGATAAAATGCTATCATTTCTAAACCATTCAACCGATATGGATAAAACCACCTCCAGTTGACAGTGTCCACTCTAATTTCCAATCCTAAGTGCCATAGTATGGAGTCAAGATAACTAAAATATTTGTCACTGTTCAAATACTTTAGGTCAGGGGAGGGCAAACTTTTTGGCTTGGGGGCCACATCAGGATTTTGAAATTATATGGAGGGCCACATTTGTTTTGTAATTTGTTAATCATGAATCATTTTTAGCCTGGAAAAGAGCAATAATTAAAACATTTATACACTAGGTCCATTATAATTTCTAAATAATTTAAATCCACATTCAGATGTGTAAGAATGGGCTGGTGAGTTATGTTTTACTTCCCCTCAAAACTATTTTATTACCTACCATGTGCCGGATGCAATTCTCACGGGCCGGAATTGGCCCACGGGCCTTAGTTTGCCCACCCCTACTATAGGTCCTTACTATATATCTATGGTTGTTTAGCATTGGTGTGATGCCTAGAATTTCAATTGTTGTAATGGTGCTGCTAGTGGTAGACCACATACAGTGGATATAAAGTCTACACACCCCTGTTAAATGCCAGGTTTTTGTGATGTAAAAGAATGAGACAAAGCTAAATCATGTCAGAACTTTTTCCACTTTAATGTGACCTATAATGTGAACAATTCAATTGAAAAACAAACTGAAATCTTCAAGGGGGGAAAAATGAAAAATAAAAACCTTACAATAACCTGGTTGCATAAGTGTGCATACCCTCTTATAACTGGGGATGTGGCTGTGTTCAGAATTAAACAATCACATTCAAACTCATGTTAAATAGAAGTCATTACACACCTGCCATCATTTAAAGTGACTCTGATTAATCACAAATAAAGTTCAGCTGTTCTAGTAGGATTTTCCTGAAATTTTCTTAGTTGCATCTCAGAGCAAAAGACACGCAGAGAGCTTCCAAAGCATCAGAGGGATCTCATTGTTGAAAGATATCAGTCAGGAGAAGGGTACAAAAGAATTTCCAAAGCATTAGATATACCATGGTACACAGTGAAGACAGTCATCATCAAGTGGAGAAAATATGGCACAACAGAGACATTACCAAGAACTGGACGTCCCTCCAAAATTGATGAAAAGACGAGAAGAAACCTGGTCAGGGAGGCTTCCAAGAGGCCTACAGCAACATTAAAGGAACTGCAGGAATTTCTGGCAAGTACTGGCTGTGTGCTGCATGTGACAACAATCTCCCGTATTCTTCATATGAATGGGCTATGGGGTAGGGTGGCAAGACGGAAGCCTTTTCTTACAAAGAAAAACATTCAAGCCCGGCTCAAGTCTCCCAAAAGCATGTGGGAAAATGTGTTATGGCCTGATGAAACCAAGGTTGAACTTTTTGGCCATATTTCCAAAAGGTATGTTTGGCGCAAAAACAACACTGCACATCATCCAAAGAACACCATACCCACAGCGAAGCATGGTGGTGGTAGCATCATGCTTTGGGACTGTTTTTCTCCGGCTGGAACAGGGGCCTTAGTCAGGGTGGAGGGAATTATGAGCAGTTCCAAATACCAGGCAATTTTGGCACAAAACCTTCAGGCGTCCGTTAGAAAGCTGAAGATGAAGAAGAAGTTCAACTTTCAGCACGACAACGACCCAAAGCACACATATCGAAATCCACAAAGGCATGGCTTCACCAGAAGAAGATGAACGTTTTGGAATGGCCCAGCCAGAGCTCAGACCTGAATCCAATTGAACATCTGTGGGGTGATCTGAAGAGGGCTGTGCACAGGAGATGTCCTCGCAATCTGACAGGTTTGGAGCACTTTTGCAAAGAAGAGTAGGCAAATATTGCCACATCAAGATGTGCCATGCTAATAGACTCCTACCCAAAAAGACTGAGTGCTGTAATAAAATCAAAAGGTGCTTCAACAAAGTATTAGTTTAAGGGTGTGCACACTTATGCAACCAAGTTATTGTGAGTTTATTTTTTATTTTTCCCCCTCAAAGATTTCAGTTTGTTTTTCAATTGAATTGTTCACGTTATAGGTCACATTAAAGGTGGAAAAAGTTCTGACATGATTTATCTTTGTCTCATTCTTTTCCATTACAAGAACCTGGCTTTTTAACAGGGGTGTGTAGACTTTTTATATCCACTGTATATAGACAAAATGCATAAAACCAGTGGTGAATATCCGATAATGTGATGTGACTGGTAATAGTATGTATATCCAATACATTAATTTACCATACTAGGGATGTAACAGTACGACTAACCCCCAGTACGGTATGTGTTAGGGTTTGAGGGTCACTGGTACATTTTCGGCACAAAACATGTTGTCAATAGTTACTGAAAATCTGTTTTTTGTTTATTTGTCAAAAGTGAGCACAATCTAGTGCTCTAGTAAAATAAAGTGCAATATGTAAACATGGCACAAACATTGTTTTCCAATCGTATGGGTCTACCTGTTTGCCAAAATAGTGCGTATACTCTCTTCTCAACGGTCACATATCTGCGGCCACACACACACCCACCCATTGTTCTTGAAATTTCTTTAGACCGATTACACTGCTGTTTGATGACTGCTTGAATGTATTGGGAAGACAAAGTTGTGTTGTTTCTTTTTCGAGAGATGCTGATATGGTGATGTTTGCTTAGATGTGTCAGCTAGTGCTAGGAAGTTCTGGTGTTTTTACTCTCTTTTTGAGTAATTACAACCATCAGGAATTGTACAGGTGTGCTTCCTGCCGTTCGAATAAATGATTCAGTTCAAAGTGTCACTACCGAGAGACTCATTACTCTCAAATTGAAGTAGTTCAAAAATAACGAGTCATTTGCAAACTGCACATCACTAATAATTACATGTTGTGGTGTTAGCTACCGGGTAGGCTACTTTCATCAAGAAGTGGCAACATGCATTTATTGTTTTATCAACTTGGTCAATCCCCGTTGTGGTTTATTGGAATGCCAGAATGGAGATTTAAATTAAGCTTGAGGATTCTACAATGTTGATTTATCAAAAGCCTATCACCACTTGTTATTACAGGTGTTCCTCTTTGAGTTCAGCTCTCAAAACAGAATTGGAAAAACTCCAAGTATTGTTATTTAGATTAAGACGTACACAAAGGCTTCTGTTTAAACAGGATTTTCCAATGTTTGCTTTTTCTTAGCTCAGTTTTATTCAAGATCCATTTCGCACACCGTCATGGCTATTTATTTTCAAAATGTTTTCAAATCTATATATTCGAGTTCACGTGCGAACCATAAAGAGCCGCCCAACCTTACGGTTACTAATACCGTACGGTTGTGTACCATTACAGCACTAGTTGATACACGTTTACTCAAAACTCTCATGGGATAATATTATCCACATAACCCCAAACAAACAGCAACATGTCTATTCATCATGTCTTCATTTAATATTTTTTTTTAATAGAAGTGTCATGGCGATGCTCTCATGGTTTTTAATGTAATTTTGCACAATTCATGCCTTGTACTTAATGTTTTATTCATATATTTATATTTGACCTGCTTTTTTCCATACTATTCTTCTTTTTACCCCCTCCCATTCAGATCCCATCTACTTCTGGCAGCAGACAATGGAGGATATCACAGTATCAGTCCGCATGCCTGAAGGTATCACCAAAGATGATGTGCTCTTCAAACTCTCCATTCTTAGTGTGAGTGTGGGTGTGAGGGGTTTCGCACCCCTCCTGGAGGGGCAGCTGCATGCCCACGTGGACCCAGAGGCCAGTGCCTGGATCATCAAAGATGACAAAAGGTTTGTTCTCTTGCTGTTTAAAAAAAGAGAGAAAGATCTGGGCTGCGTCCCAAATTGCACTTCTTCGCTGTCGAATGCACTAGTAAAGTACATATGGAACATGGTGCCATTTTGGGATGCAGGTACATACCTGGTTTTCCTCAACTTAGCCGTGAGTCACATTTCCTTACATGGTCAATTGGTGGACATTACACCACAAACAAACCGAGTATGACTCATACGTGTTGTTCTCTTTTTGATAAACACCGTAGACTGGGTTTTGAGGATGTTTGTGAATGTTGTTAAAAGCCAATAATGTCCTTTATAATCCCATCAATGGAGTAGTATATGAATGTGAGGACAAGGACCATGGCAAGGGCCGGTGTGAGGGCCAGGGTGAATAGTAGGGCGAGGATGGGTGTAAGGATAGTGGATGGGTTTCTGTGATTGTGTACTCTGTGTTCATTCTTCCCTTGAGCCATGTGAGCATGAATAATTAATGGTGGTCGTTGTCTGCTTCCATTGTAGGTTCCCATCAGGGCTGCACGATTAATCAAAATAATAATAAAATCGCGATTTGAACATGTGCGATTTGAACATGTGCTATTTTGGCTTTTTATTTTATTTTTACACAAAATTACATCAAAATTATGTTTACTGGTGTGCCATACTCGCTATAATCATTTTCGTATTTGTATACACTTTATTCAGACTTGAGTTTAGAATCTGTTTGCTTACTTAAAAATAATTGTTCAGATTATTATTAAGAAGTTTGGAGCCTGGCAAGCGAATGCCGCGATCGTGTCAGTCAAAACATATCTACAAGCACTCTTACAGCACGTCTTTTCCTTTGTTTTGCTATTTGCATTAAACATTTATAATACAAATGTCCAGCTGTATATCTCGAATTGGTCAATCAAACTATACCATACATTGTTCTGATCACACCTCTCACTCGTTACAATTTATTAGAAGTGAGTTAAAGTGAGTATTCAAATATCCAAATTCCGTGATGGGTCTATAGCTAACCAAAGTAATAGCCACAGCCCTATGAAATAATAACACGTGCAGGTACGGGATGCGCAATATTAGCAGTGCAGGCGCTCTGAATAGCAAATTTTAACCAGAATCGGAAACATCGAAGATGCAGCATAGAGCATACTGCGAAAGAATAGTGCAGAGTAGGGCGTGCAGTTGAGGAAAAGGATCGATTAAGAAAATGAACCCAGAGGACAACATGATGGAGGCTAGGGATGATTTGGTGCCAAAATTATTCGTCTTCTGTTGTTTGGGTTTCGGGTTCCACAGAGATGTCACAAACTAAAGTTATATGCAAAATGTGGAAGATGGTGGTTGGAACAAACTTATTTCAACACCTGAGACAGCATGAAAAATGTGTGGCAAAGAAGTCTCTTGACAAAACCAAAAATACCTCACAAACCCAGCCCAGACCAGCCAATCAACAATAATCAGGGGCGGCGGAACTGTTTTATGACAGGGGGTGCGGGGTTTCCTATTTAAATGGACATATTATTAAAGACGCGTAGTCATACAAATAATTGATGAATTGATCAACAACAGGTCATTTTTTATTTATTTGTCTCAAAAGTAGAAAGAGTCTATAGGAAACAGAAGAAAATGGCCTAACAAAATTGTCCTTTATGATTTAGAAAAATGTTGCCTACAGGCTATAAACATCCACAAAAGCACGTCATCCCTTTTGAAAAACCAGGTCGGAGACATTCGCAACTGACGTGAAAAGTGCAATAATTAAAAATAATTAAAATAAAAAATAAAAGCTGAAAAACAATTTGATTAGCCTATATGCTATCCTAAATATATAGGCCTAAGGCACATACCAAGTGGAAAAAATAGCCCATAGAACACTAAAGAGAAAGTCCTAACAAAATTATCCTAATTTGCATTTTAGGCTGTAGCCTATTCATTCTTAACTGAATTGAATTCTTAAACATTCCCAAAAGTGGATTGTCTGTATTTATTCGGTTTACATGTTCAGACAAAATACTTCCAATAATATATTACTTAGAATATTTTACTCAATATTTTTATTTTGGAGGAGCTGAGGCAGGTGTACTGTCACACCACACACATCCCTCCTTTTGCAAGCATAACTCGATATGAGAAGAGCTCACAGAGACATAACAAAATAACAGAGCCAATCACATATTATTTAGCCAAAGACCTGCTCTAAACTACTTCAAAAGGACATGTTAATTTTTTTTATCATATCGCAAGTCGAATCGCAACCCCAATGTCAAGCAAAAGATAGCAATATGATTTTTCGAACATATCATGCAGCCCTAGTTCCTATTATAAGACACTGTACTTGACTGAGGGAAATATCTATTGCAATTTGTATTAACCATTAACATGTCAGAAATGGCACCCATATTCCCTAATGCCCACAACTTTTGACCAGAGCCTTATAGTATTTATTTGCCAACATAATTTACAGTATAAAAAAATGATGTGAATGAAAGTACAGTATGTTTCTAATACATTTAATTTTGTTCAAGATTTCAAAGGGAAATTGAATATGAATGTTGCAGTCAGTTTTAAAATAATTTCAGTATAGCACTTTATATTTGTGCAATTCAAATGGTGCATGTTGAAATGTATTTTTTTATGAGAAATGTTTTTCACATTTTCAAATTAGCTGAAAGCGAAATTATATTTTAAGATGTCACCCAAATATAATCTTAACAACTGTTCAAGCAATAATCTAAACAACATTGTGAAGGTGGATGAATTCTAAAAAATATTTGTATTCAGAAATAATAATTATGTAAATTTTAAATGGGGAAGATGGGATTGCCATCTTTGTGCCACCATTCAATGTTGTAAAATGATAAAAGCATTTCTTGATGGTCCATCAAGATACAGCTGAATATGCTTTCTCCAATGTGTTCTTTGTAACAGAGTGAAATAACATTTTATTTTATTATTTTGTATTTTCTTGTATTTTCCTCCAGTTTACTTTCGCATGCCCTAGTTTGAGGTCTTCCTCTCAATTAAAAATATTGCTATTGCATTCTATTCATTTCCTTCTAATTCAAATTTGATTAAATTGCCTTACATAGAAGTAGCACATGCTCAATTACCTCAAAAGGCAAGGTATTAAAGCAGCTCTGCATGCATAGGATTGGGCTAAAATATATTTTTCCATGGCAACTGCCTTGGAAGTAGTTTTAAACCCCTTATCAATTCTGTAATTTTTACTGTGAATAGTATCTTCATTTCATTTTGTGTGATATTTTATTTTAAAATATGGACGCTCACAATCCGTGGTTATAATTTTACATTGGTTTTATTAAGGGTAATATTATTAAAAATATAAATGTTACCCCCCAAAAAAGAAGGAAAAAATATGTATTGTTTGCCTAGGTATTCAACAACTGAAGGAAAATGCTGACCAAATAACATTCTACAGAAGTTAAGTAAAACAAGTGAATAGACTAAGAAAACGGTATAAGATATTATTCAAGTGTTTGGATATTCTAGTGAGCACAGTTGGATCAATAATCAGGTAGTTAAAGCTGCATCCGTCACCAAAGCACTGCCTAGAAATGAGGCTGCACCTTAAAAACACAACACTCAAATAATAAGGAGGTTTGTGACACAAGCCACAGAGGGCAACAATCGCTGGAAGTGGAGTTATGGTACACAGACCAATCATATCAAGAGCTTTGCATAAAACTGACCTGTTTTGAGGGATGGCAAGAAAGAAACTGTTACTCAAAACACACAATACCATCATGAGAGTAATAGAACACTATAATTTCTGCTTTGCGGAGATCGTGGACGAAACCACGGGAATCCAGACATAAACACGAAATTCAACAAAATAACGAAAAGATTAAAATGTGTCAAGTATTTTATATAGAAATAGAGTTGTAATATAGTCTCACAATATTAATAGTTATTACCATCACATTTTGCCTACTCTAAAAGTGACGTAAGTCTGGAAGAACATTGAGCTCTGCATGCAACCTGCCACAAGTGTGATGCGCGTACACCTATCCTATATAAATTCAACGGCATGCAACGTCACTTTTAACATTTTTTCCCTCAGCTACCGCAGATGAAGCAAGAAGTGAACATTTTAATCGCCACTGCAGGGTTTTTTGTTGAGTGTTGGAGCTGTGTATAAAGGATTAAGGCAAAAGTCGTAGTCAAAACACAAAGCTCAGGTCGTAAATGTTTCTTTGCAGGCAATTACTAGGGATAGGCAGAATCGATAGTCGAAGAAACATAGGGCTAAGGTCAATACACAAAATCACTACTAAAGATCAGGCTCAGTATGTCGCTTGCACAAACAATACCTCACAATGAACAAAAGCAAACACAGAACTGATATAGAGGGAGCTAACGAGGCACAGGTCAAACATTTTCAAAAACAGAAAACAGAACAGGCTACATTCAAGAAGAAACGCAAAACCGAACAACACAGAACCTAACAGTTTTTATTAATTTCTTAATGTTTTTTTTTCTGTAACATTGTGCTCAGCTGTGAAAGAGACTAAGGTGTCAGTCTGTCTGTAAAAATTAAAGTTAAAGAAAACAACATAAAAAATCCCAGTTGTCTGTAGAAATCTTTTGGGAGGTGGAGGTGGATGTTTGCTTCAGAGATGAACATAAAGCGCCCCATCTGGTCCTCAATATCCAACCCCCCCAGACAAATTGGTCTAGATGCTCTGGACCACAATTGGCTGAGGAACAGTTTAAATGCCTTCCCCCCATTCCACTGATTCCTGTGACTCTGGACAGAATCAGGGTAGCGTGTCACCAGATCCTACTTACTGCCCCAAGATGGCTTAGACGACACAGGTTCAGCCTGATATTGTCAGTTAAATTAGGCAATAATTGGTCAGGGTTTTGAATGCTTTTGCAAGGCCCTGTATCTGTAGGAGTCGGAGTTGGCTTCTTTTGTTGTCATTTTCAGTCAGAGCAGCGAATGTGTGCTAATCTGTCTGGAGATACTGCATACCTTCATATTTTTATTTAATTTTATTTTGCCTATAGAGAAATCGACAGCCGTGCCCTGTATTGCAACATAAAAATACTTACAAATGCAAATATCGAACATACGTGTTCGAAAAGCAGTTAATTTTAATCACACTTGTTAATAAAAAGTCCATTGAAGTTATTTAAAACATCTTATACCATAGGTACCAAAACGTCAAGCTTAAAGTTTCTCTGCTTGCAATGGCGGGGCATTGTACTCTAAAGCAGTTTTACCCAACTTTGATTTAGGTTTACCTCCTTTGTCTTTGTCTCTCTAGCCTGGAGGTAACGCTCCAGAAGACACGCGAGGGGCCTATGTGGCCTGCGCTTCTGATGGGGGGAGACAAAAGAGGAGAATTCTTGTTAAGTGAAGAACAGCCGGACCTACTGCACGAGAGACTGACTTATCTTACAACTGAAGACTTGGTGAGACTAATGCACATGGTGCCTTGTTTCTTCATTTTGGGCGGCGGTTCATTAGGTATGAAACCAAAGAATAGCAAAATAGAAGGCACTTGAACTTCCCAATAAGAAATGCATATTTCCATTTTTGCTTTTGCATGGGCCCTTATGAACACAGTTTACTGTCAATGAGGAATCCCGTTATGTTCTCAAACTCTCTTATTCTCGGAATTCGCTTATCCACTCTCTCCCGTTTACATAGATTGTTTTAACTACAGTACCAGTCGAAATTTTAGGGACACCTACTCATTCAAGGGTATTTCTTTAGTTTTGTTGTTTACCACACTGTAGAATAATAGTGAATAAAACAGATGAAATCATGTAGTAACCAAAAAAGTGTTAAGCAGTTCAAAATACACTTCAAAGTTGCCACCATTTGCCTTGAGGACAGCTTAACACACTTTTTATTTGCTCAACCAGCTTCATGAGGTAGCCAACTGGAATGCATTTTAATTAACAGGTTTGGCTTGTTAAAAGTACTGTGATGAAACTGGCACTCAAGAGGACTGCCACAGGAAAAGAAGACCAACAGTTACCTCTGCAGCAGAGGATAAGTTAGTTACCAGCCTCAAACACTGTCAATTAAATGCACATCTGATTGCAGCCCAAATTAATTTTCAAAGAGTTCAACAGATAAACACTCACCGGCCACTTCATTAGGTACACCTTTTCAACTGTTCATTAACACAAATATTTAATCAGCCAATCATGTGGCAGCAGCTCAGTGCATTTAGGCATGTAGTTCAAAGTTCAAAGTTTTGTTTATCAAATGCACCGAATAACGCAGTGCCATCCTGCACAATGAAATTCTTGTGACATGGCACACGACATGTACGTGGTAAGAATTAAGAAATATATAAAGCAATAATATACATAATGTAAACCAGTAACAATTTTAAAAAGGTTAGGATGGGGAATATGAACAATATGGGTAGGATTATTGAATATTATAGATATGGCAAGTATAGCAATAATATGCATAACAATGTAAACAAGCAGCAATTTAAAAAAGGAGTAGGATGGGGAGTAAGAACAATATGGGTAGAAATATTGAATATTATAGGTGCAATATGAGTGTAATATGTCTATGAATGGTACATACAAAAGAATATTCTATGTACATTGAATGTACATGGAAAGACGTCAGAGCATTTGGAATGTACAGTTGTGCTCATAAGTTTGCGTACCCTGGCAGAAATTGTGAAATTTTGGCAGTGATTTTGAAAATATGACTGATAATGCAAAAAACTCTTTTATTTAAGGATAGTGATCTTATGAAGCCAATTATTATCACATAGTTGTTTGGCTCCTTTTTAAATGATAACGATAACAGAAATCACCCAAATGTCCCTGATCAGAAGTTTACATACCCTTGAATGTTTGGCCTTGTTACAGACGCACAAGATGACACACACAGGTGAAAATGGCAATTAAAGGTGAATTTCCCACATCTGTGGCTTTTTAAATTGCAATTAGTGTCTGTATAAATAATAAATGAGTTTGTTAGCTCTCACATGGATGCCCTGAGCAGGCTAGATACTGAGCCATGGGGAGCAGAAAATAACTGTCAAAAGACCTGCGTAACAAGGTAATGGAACTTTATAAAGATGGAAAAGGATATAAAAAGATATCCAAAGCCTTGCAAATGCCAGTCAGTACTGTTCAATCACTTATTAAGAAGTGGAAGATTCAGGGATCTCTTTATACCAAGCCAAGGTCAGGTAGACCAAGAAAGATTTCAGCCAAAACTGCCAGAAGAATTGTTCGGGATACAAAGAAAACCAACAGGTAACCTCTGGAGACATAGTCTGCTCTGGAAGAAGACGGTGTGATTGTTTCAAGGAGCACAATACAATAATACTTGAACAAAAATGAGCTGCATGGTCGAGTTGCCAAAAAGAAGCCCGACAACACCTTGACACACCTCACAGCTTCTGGCACACTGTAATTTGGAGTGACGAGACCAAAATAGAGCTTTATGGTCACAACCATAAGTGCTATGTTTGAAGAGGGGTCAACAAGGCCTATAGTGAACAGAATACCATCCCCACTGTGAAGCATGGTTGTGGCTCACTGATGTTTTGGGGGTGTGTCAGCACTAAAGGCATGGAGAATCGTATGAAAATTGATGGCAAGATGAATGCAGCATGTTATCAGAAAATACTGGCAGACAATTTGCATTCTTCTGCATGAAAGCTGTGCATGGGACGCTCTTGGACTTTCCAGCACAACAATGACCCTAAGCACAAGGCCAAGTTGACCCTCCAGTGGTTACAGCAGAAAAAGGTGAAGGTTCTGGAGTGGCCATCACAGTCTCCTGACCTTAATATCATTGAGCCACTCTGGGGAGATCTTAAACGTACGGTTCATGCAAGACGACCAAAGACTTGGCAAATGCCTCATGCACGTATGGGCAGCTATACCATCTGCAAGAATTCGGGGCCTCATAGACAACTATTACAAAAGACTGCACGCTCTCAATAATGCTAAAGGGGGCAATACACAATATTAATAACTAAGGGTATGCAGACATTTGAACAGGTGTCAGTTCATTTTTTTCTTTGTTGCCATGTTTTGTTTTATGATTGTGCCATTCTGTTATGACCTACAGTTGAATGTGAAATAAAAATAAAAGAAATAAAATAAGAAATAAAAGACATAATTTTGCAATCACACCGTGATTTTTGCCTGCTCACTCATGTTTTCTTTACAAATGGTACATATATTACCAATTTTCCAAGGGTATGCAAACTTTTGAGCACAACTGTACGTGTGATCAGTACACTGCAAAAATCAGTGTACATATGACTCTATAAGAGTACATATAACCGGTTTCGGGTTGTTATGTAGGTCCAAGAGTTTGTTGTTCAGTGAACACTAGGGGTGGGATGATATGAAAATTTCATGCCACGATTATCCTGGATAAAATTATCCCGAATTACGATTTTATCCCGATTAATAACAATCCCAATAACTCTGGTTTCTAGCTCACAACGGCTGATCGGATATTCTTCCAATATATAGATATTGTTCTTGTGCATTTAAAAAAACATTACAATAAAATATCTAAGGTTTTTAATAATTAACTAATACTATAATAACATTTAAATCTCTAAATGTATATGGTTGCCAGCCAGCTTCATTGACAATACATTGCAGAGGATGTTTAGTGGCATTTAGATTTGCCATTTGTACTGCATTTGCCTTCACTGCTCAGCTATACATTGCACATCTGTATGTCACATCTGTAACATACATTATACTTAAGACAAGTACATTTTCTGCCCTCTTCTATTCACACTTCTTGTTAGATGCTAACTGCATTCTGTTGTACTGTGCTTGTTCAATGAGTACAGTACAACAAACAACTTGTTGTTCAAGTTGAATGTAATCTAAAACAAAAAAATGAGATGCGCTCCACCAGTTCAATAAAGCAAAAAAGTAGTCAGGAACACTTCAGTGACTGGCAAGAGATTTTTCAAGTCACTTATCTGAGGATCAGGGGTGAAAATAGATTTAATTTCTTACCGGTACTGACCTGTGGGTGCATGCACTTCCGTGTGCACTTCATGTGCCTTATTAGCTAAGGATAGGCCGATTTGATGTGTCGATTCTTTATAATAACTTTATAATTAATTATAACAGCTCCCGGTTATGTTGAGCGCATCATGTATTGTGCAGATCATGCAGATAAACAATGTTATTTTGGCCCTCGAAAATGATATTCTATTTGTCTTCTCTTGTCATTTACAGTAGGAAAGCGTTAACAATTAGCCTACAGTATAAACAAAATTATAATTAGAAAGAGATATATGTATAATAATGTACATCCTATTAATATTTTCTACAATTTGCAGTTTAACAGGTTTTTTCTGCATGCATCTCTCATAGCTGCATGCCTTTTAGGATAAATATCATTGGTTTCTTTGAGCTCAACATTGTTTCAACAGCTTATTTTCCACGGTAATGGAATGGACAGGCATTTGCATATAGCGGGAAGCGGAGAGGTGATCGGAATCTTTTTTGTAAGCTACTAAGTAGTGGTTAGACTAGCCTACTGTTGTAAAGGAATTGGAAAACTAGTTTATTCTTTGTATCATTCTTCATCGCAATGAATAGCCTTGAACACTGTTGACTTTGTCTGTGAGGTGATGATAATACAGAAGCACCGTAACTCTTGAGGGATGTTCATTTTAATTAGCCTACTATCTGACACCCCACACACACCTTTATAGCCTACACATGTACTGTACACAGGCCAGGTAGGCTTAATTTGTGCTCATGCTCCTATTCAACAAATAAATGAAAACGCACACAGAGGGTGAGCGAGATACGTTTATAAGACACTCTCTCTTCTTGGCTCCACATTTTAAAATAGAAATATCTTCATGAAAATTCTAAATTGTAGATCATGAGAAATCTGAGACTGGCCCAGCCATAATATAAAATGCAGGTACAACATCAATAGCCACTGCCAGACAGGTTAAAACAATTTAGCGGACTTAATGCAGCCTTTTTGTCTTTCGGACACATTTCTGTCTGGTATCCTAATTATCCGACAAATTTTAAGTTCTGTTTATCCCTCATCCCTGCCATATTTCGGATTGGATATTGCCGACTTTAGATATCAGTCGGAATGGGGATTGATTTTACAACAAATCAGACAGATGTTTTGGATATCGGATAAAAATGTCACGGATACAGTTGGGCGAGGATATATATTTTGTGATCCCACGAAGACCTCGACCTAAAGACACTTTCTTGGCGGACAGTGAAGCACATTCAAGTGGTTCTAAGACATTTATTCTTGTGCGTCCTCCGGGAAGAGACCGATAATAAGCTGATAGAAATAATGGGTCTTTTCGTAATTTAAGATTGCATTCTTGCAATGGAGAGTTTGGAGAGAGTTTTATTTTTTTTTAGTAAAATGTTTACAATACAATTAGTGAGATATGCGTTCCACCAGTTAAATAAAACAAGTAGTCAGGAACACTTCGGTCACTGGCAAGAACTTTTACAAGTCACTCCTCTGCGGATCAGAGGTGAAAATAGATTTAATTTCTTACCGGTGCTGACCTGTGGCTGCATGAACTTCCGTGCGTATTTTATGTGCCTTATTAGCTAACGATAGGCCTATTTGATGTGTCGATTCTTCATAATAACTTTATAATTCATTATAACAGCTCCCGGTTATGTTGTGCGCATCATGTATTTTGCAGATCATGTAGATAGTCAATGTTATTTTGTCCCGCGCAAATTATATTCTATTTGTCTTCTCTTGTTATATTCAGTAGGAAAGCGTTAACAATTAGCCTACAATATAAACAAAATTATAATTAGAAAATCGAAAGAGATGTGTATAATGTATAACCTATTCATATTTTCTACAATTTGCAGTTTAACAAGTTTATTCTGCATGCATCGTAGCTGCATGTCTTCAAGGATATCATTGGTCTGTTTGAGCTCAACATTGTTTCAACTGCTTATTTTCCGTGGTAATCGAATGGACAGGTATTTGCATATAGCGGGAAGTGGAGATCAGAAGCATTTTTTTTGTAGACTACTAGCCTAAGTGTAGTGATTAGACTTGAACTTTTGTAAAGGAATTGGAAAACTAGTTCATTCTTTATACCATTACAATACAATCCCAACTCATAACGACATTTAAGAATTGAATTTTTATTTTTATTGTAATTGACAATATTCTTCTATTTAAGCTAGCATCCATTCGGCTTCATTGACCATACATTGCAGAGGATGTTTAGTGGCATAGTACAACATGAGATGAGATGTGCGCTCCACTTGTAAAATAAAACAAGCAGTCAGGGAAACTTCAGCGACTGGCAGAACTTTTTCACGTCACTCGTGAGGATTATCCCGATTTACGATTATCCCTATTATGGAATATCTCCACGATTTCATAATCGTGGTCTATCGTCCCATCCCTAGTGAACACTGTCAAAAGTGTAAAAACATATTCTCCTGAATCTTAACACTTGGAGAGTGGAAATGTACTCCGTAAGTGGTATTTTTTGACACCATTTCAATGCTTTCCAACACCTGCAGAGTAATCCTGGAACACTAAGTGTGTAAAAAATGTGCTCCAAGTCAGTGCCTATTAAGCAATTTGTAGAGTTTATCAATCAACACTTTGAGAGTAAAAATGTACTCTATAACTTTTCCTTCTAACACCTGTAGTGAAACCCTTTGACACTCCATGAGTGAAAAATTTACTCCAAATCAGTTCTTTTGTATCACTTTGTAGAATTGATTATTTTCACTTGAAGATTGAAAATATACTCTATTGTTGTTGCTTACTGACACTGTTTCAGTGCTTTCTAACACCTGCAGTGTAAACCTATAACACAACCACATGCACTCCAGGTTTACACATTTCTCAGTAGTGTACACTTAAAACATTCTGGGTGAATCAAAACATTTTAGGAATGAACAATCGATACATTAGATTCTTTACAAATATTTTTTTTAATTTTTCACGTTACTCATCATCAACGACGTCCACTGTCCCAGACTAATAACTGAGAAAAAAGTTTCCAAGTTTGCAAATGAACTGTCCGAAATACATTTAAGACAAGAAACCAGGCAAGCATAGTTCAGCTGGCCCGCAATAAAAAGCATTGATCGTTGTTGCCCTCCCGAGATTCGAACCCGGATTGCCCACGTGAAAGGCTGTGTCTTTAACCACTACGCCACCAAACTACACATCTGCAAAGTGTCGGTATAGCCTCTTGACATTATGTAAATCTGTCACGCATTAACATCACGTCAAGTTTGAATATTTCTTTAGACACCATTAACCATTGTGTTAAACTGAGTAACATTTCTTAAGTTTTCCTCCACCACAAATAGCATCTATGAACTGTATGGACTGTATGGATAACTGACTTTTTCGTCAAGTGAAAAGACGAGTGAATCGTGGAATCCACCAGAAATAGTTGCAATACTGTATAACCGTAAACAGTTGTAGTTGAGGCTTACTATAACGTAGCTACTGAATGTTGTAGCCAGCTAAGTTTTTGTTTATCCCGACCAAAAAGTATGCATGGATGTGTACTTCGAAAATCCACAAGAAATAGTCCCACTAACCTTAAACAGTTTTATTGCGGCCCGCAATTAAAATTATTAAATATCTCCGTCCTCACTGGATTCGAACTCCGGTCTCCCACGTGAGTGGCACTGTCTTTAACTACTACGCCAAGGAGCTACACGTTTTACTAGTCGCTAGACTACAGCCATGAAATTTTGCAATAAGGGATGCACACATTTCTTGGGTAGGGTGCCTGGTCTCATTAGAGAATTGAAAATTCTGTGACTGCTCTGGCATTTGATGCTCTGGCATTTATTGATCTGGCATTTATTGATCTGGCATTTGTTGATCAGATAAATTAACTGAGGGAATTACTGGTTCATTATCATTTTGATCTAGAGTTTCAGTAGGCCTACTGTGTTTCCTATGGAGATGTTTCCTGAAGCCTGAAAACGTGCAAAATCTCTGGTGGCATCCTTCCTTGTCACACAACATTTGAAACATCTTACCAGGATAAAAGGCATGTGAAAACTTGAGATGACGGGGGAACTTTAGTATGGTCACAAAAGTGGCCTTGCAAACAAAGCATCTAAACATCAAAACAAATCACGTATTGCCAGGATACTCAGTTGAGGAGCTTCGCCCTAAGGTCCTTGACTCTAGGAGTTTTGTGAGAAACACCTACATCAATGTTGTAGATGGTGGTCTGCACGAATGTGTACATACCGATTAAGGGCGCGTCATAGGAGATACCAAACACATAATGTGCTTTAAAAAGTTCATCGAAGGCTGACACGGAAGACTTGCTGGGAAGACGCTCACCATCCAACGCAATGTAGTACTCATGGATGCTGTTTCTTACTCTCCCAACTGCCTGTCCCAACTGGACAGGACCACTGTGCTCCTAAAGGCTGCGACATGACTGCAAGAAAAAACAAAATGTAACTAAACTGCACATCACACTTGATAGTGGATAAAAATGGAAATACAGAAATCATGGCACAGTGACCTTGTGAAACTTAGCTACATGGTCCACAGATTGCCGGACACTGATCTTCACAGCTCCCTTCTTTCCTCCTAGTGGTGGTGGCAGGAGGTAGACTAGCAGCAGTTGTGAAGCCATGTCACTACCCCAACCTAAGAAGAACAGATGAGAGGGGGGCGCCAACTTTCAGCATGAAATACACCCGATAAATTGCATACACCAATCTTACCATTCTAGAAAGTTATTAACTAGTGAAAGTGACAGCTCGTCGCCTCACAAAAGAAACACATTTTCTGCCAGCCAACTTTTCTATAGTCTGACATACGACCTGAACCGGACAATTAGTTGTCTAGTTAGCTATTGCAGTTTGCATATTTGAATGAGATCGGAAGAAATGCGTTAAAACATTTAACTTGTTAGCCGACTACACAGCTAAATACTGCAACGTTTTCAATTACAAGACTGAGCAAGCAACCATTCGAGCTCCACAGCTGTTGTGCACAGCTGATGAAGTTATCACAACAGGGTTACTATTGCCATCTAAAAGATATTACCAACATTTCACTGCATCAAATATAGACAACACCAAACATATATCCTCAATGTATTTGTTACTCACCACCACATCATTATCGCTTTCAAAGAGCAAGGACATTTCCAACTTCGTATCACCAAACAACACAGAAACAGCCTCTTCTAACGTAAAAAGTTGTGGCCGCTTTGCTGCTCGCATTCTCAGTAAAGAAATTATAAAAACTTAAAAAAGTCAAATGTTAACATACCCTTTTTCTGTTTTCTTATTAATGACAAGGTTCTAGAGTGTGATGGCCACTCCAGAACCTTCACCTTTTTCTGCTGTAACCTCTGGAGGGTCAACTTGGCCTTGTGCTTAGGGTCATTGTCGTGCTGGAAAGTCCAAAGGCGTCCCATGCGCAGCTTTCGTGCAGAAGAATGCAAATTGTCTGCCAGAATTTTCTGATAACGTGCGTTCATCTTGCCATCAACGTTCACAAGATTACCTGTGACTTTAGAGCTCACCCCCCCCCAAAACTTCAGTGAGCCACCACCATGCTTCACAGTGGGGATTGTGTTCTGTTTACTATAGGCCTTGTTGACCCCTCTCCAAACATAGCGCTTGTGGTTGTGACCATAAAGCTCTATTTTGGCCTCGTCACTCCAAATTACAGTGTGCCAGAAGCTGTGAGGTGTGTCAAGGTGTTTTCGGGCATGTTGTAACCAGGCTTTTTTGTTGATGGTCATTCAGTCTTGCCTGAGTAAACTTACCTACACATTATAAACCATGGCGGATTGTGCAGCGGTCAACATTTTGGGTGAAACACCGTTGAATGCTACCAGCTTAACCGCTGCTCAGCAAGTTGGCAAGAGATTTCCAAATGGCCGTCAAAGACGCGATCAACATGCCAGCTCCGAAGAAACCGATGCAGAGTTTAACCTGAATTCATCAACTACACCAGGATATGTTGGCACAGGAGTGGAAGTTGGATGACGGGCGGATTGGTGGATACATTTTCAAACTTGAGATACCGGAGGTTGCATTTCATGAATTACCCGAAGGCCAAGAGTTTAAGGCTGGTGTGACTGATCAAATGGTCTTTAATGCAAGTTTGTGGACGACCTTTCGAAAAGTGTTTTATTTGTGCCCAACACACAATACGGTAGATGTGTTGTTTAAAGTCGTCGGTGGAATGAAGTAGTATGACTCTGTTAGATTGGAGCAATTTCCGGAAAATGTCAGCAGGTTAGAGTGTGACTGCGACTGCGGAGTGTGACTGACGAACAACCTCGAAGCCCCACCTTAACCTACCACAGTCCTCAGCACAGCATAAAAACAGACAGACCGCCTGTGACTATCAAGCTGTCGGCCGACTTTACGAAACATGTCTCAAGAATACAACCAACCGGAGTTTGAAGAACCCAAGGCTGAGGACTGGCTGTGTGATGACTTGGCTGACAACGCTGAACCCTGCTACGGTACCACGGACCCTGAAAGCTCGATTCCACTGGTATACCCACCAAGAAACCACCATTGGCTTGACCGGCTTGGCGCTCAGCTAGGGCCTCTTAATCTGTCTTAACTCTTGTCAGCATTTGAAAGGTATCACAAAATGGACAAACGCCTTACACCACAAGTTTTAAAGATCATCAAAGCAACATTGGGAATGATCCTGGAACATGTTGTTGCGGCCATTCTCCATAAAGCATGCATCGGATGTGAAGTGGACCACCTGAGCCAGAGAAGACATTCTTGTCTCGACCCGCCTGATTATTTTTTTGAGACCCTTTTATGACCCTTTTTCGACCCTTTTATGACGATCGTGGGGACAGTTTTAAAACCGCGACTGAAACGTCTGAAGGCTTTGAATGCATCAGGGTTTCATGCACTGCTGACCGATGTTCACGTGGCAGCCAAGAACTTTCTGCATGAGCTCAAGTCGGAGCCGAACATCACACAGAGACTGAGTGAGAACAGGGATGAATACATGGATAAATTTAATGAGGAAGCTGTATGCGACGCAGTAGTGTCTTGTTGCAACGAAAGCAAAGAGACTGCTGTCTAAGGATGGGTAACTTCAGTTGTTGGGTTTACATGTATCTAAACAAATCCTATGTGGCTTTAGCGATTAAACAATTGATGCACAAAGCTGTCGAGTGGATTTGATGGTTGTAGACCTTTTAATAACCAAGACCATGTCAGTATAAAACATTTTAATTATCTGAACAAGCATATGGAAACGGTCAGGAACACATTTGATGATTGGCTGCAGTTGTTGTCAGACGGTGTTGAATCGATTGCTCTAAACAACTTCATGTATAAACTTCTAACATTTTCATATGCTGACAACAAAGACTTTAAAATTGGGCACCTGCTATGTGTGTTTACGTATGTAACAGATGTTTGTGTGATAAAATTGCTGAGTAATGATGCTGTGGATGTAGATTGTATTTCTAAAATGTTTACAAATTTTATAATCAGCAGAAATCTGATTGTTTGTGTAACTTTTCTGAAATTCTTGGATGATATGTAATTCCAAAAACTCAAATAAAACGATGTTAAACATGTATTACTTCTCATTATTGACCGAATGCTCTACGATGTTTGAACAGGTTATGAAAAGTATTTACTACGACCCGGCAAAGAAGGAAGAACACCACAAAAAGTCCAAACAGTTTTGGAGGAGAATGTACAGAAAGGGAAGGTAATGAGTCTTGCGAAATGGCTTGGTTGGCCTGAGAAATTCAACAGCTGGATAGCATCGGAAAAAGTCCTTGACCTAGAAACTGGATAAAATTCTAGGATTTGCAGGATCACGTCATTTACATTGACTGCGATCAGCATGGGTGACGGCAGTTTCTACATAACGCTGCCCAATAACTCGTCGAGACCTCTATCCAAACAATTCGAGTTTGAGCTATACCACAAAATTTGCCAAAGGTATAGATTTGAAAGGTGATTTGGAAGTGTCTTTGATAGAATTCCAATACCCGCATACATGGAAGCTTTGTCAGCCATTGTTGGTGCATCAACCCATACTGAATCTTTGTCACCGGATTGATGCTTTGGGTGACCATGCCAGAAACAGCCTAGAAATTCATAGACTGCACACACCACCGCGTTCAGCGTGTCCATCAACATAGTAGGTACCGATTTTCATTTCACCCCAGTTCAGGGCGTGCTGTATCGGTATATTCTCATCAGAGGCCACATATTCAAGCCATTGGATTGAGCTGTTTGAGAATGTCTTCTGACCACGATCACACCGTAGTATTCTGGTTCCGGATGGGGGCCAACATAGTTCTCATTCTCCTTGATGTTAAACTTGTAAGATAAGTAGCCTTTTTTCTTATCCTTAAAACCCATAGCACGTGGCAAAGCCGACAGCTTCATCGGTAGGAAACAATGACTATCAATGTATCTCTGATTGAATGTGCTGTCTGTAAAAATCATGAGCTTGCTACCGTTAGCAATAAGTGTCGTGCCAATACCATTGTTAGCAAGGTACTGCATCAAGATATAACTATTGAAACCTTTCGAGTTGTGTGTTATAAATGTGTAGTCAGTATATTTCGGTTGCCTAAACTTTTGGAAAAAAGCAGCAACACAACCATCTCCGGCCGAACACCATGTCTTGTTATCAAAGCTTATTGCACACACAAAATGTGTGTATGCCATTCACAGGATTGGCAATTGTCTCAAAATCATAAAAAATGTTGCGCTCACTGTGGTCCTCGGGTTTAGAAGGTTATAAGAAACACTGATGATTAATTTCAACAGTCAGATCCACTTTACAATAGGGACACATGTTAGCCGTGCACTTGTGCGCTTTATAGTTGGTAATACTAATGTTGTAATGACAGCCACAATCGACACAGTATTTCTTCTGGTCACACCTGCTAACCCAATGACCCACACCTTTTTGGAGCTTCAAGCCTTTATGCTGTCTATAACAAAAGTCAGAATAACATAACCGCTTACAGTCCGGGCACTGCTTTGTGTTATGGGGTTTGGTATGACAATCTTCATGAAGACAGACACTGCAGCTGTGTTTACAGCCATGATCACCATGGGTGTTAAAACCTGTATAACACCACTCGCAAACATATGACACACCCAGAAAACCCTTCAGATTCATGATACCATAGAAATGATTATTGTTTTGAAACTTGTATTGAAACTTGAAGTGCCCATCCCGTGTTCAATGAGACAACAATTTTACACCCTGTCATTTCTTCAAACCGCACAATATCTGTGAACGTCACACAATCATCTAAGGCATAAGGAAAAACAAACAAATTCTTTGAGGGGGAAAAATGAAAAATAAAAACCTTGCAATAACCTGGTTGCATAACCAATCACATTCAGACTCATGTTAAATAGAAGTCATTACATATCTGCCATCATTTAAAGTGACTCTGATTAATCACAAATAAAGTTCAGCTGTTCTAGTAGGATTTTCCTGACATTTTCTTAGTTGCATCTCAGAGCAAAAGCCATGGTCCGCAGAGAGCTTCCAAAGCATCAGACGGATCTCATTGTTGAAAGATATCAGTCAGGAGAAGGGTACAAAAGAATTTCCAAAGCATTAGATATACCA
>JACXGI010003343.1:0-39332 GCA_016801175.1 Esox masquinongy | reverse complement strand
GAGAAGAAACCTGGTCAGGGAGGCTTCCAAGAGGCCTACAGCAACATTAAAGGAACTGCAGGAATTTCTGGCAAGTACTGGCTGTGTGCTACATGTGACAACAATCTCCCATATTCTTCATATGAATGGGTTATGGGGTAGGGTGGCAAGACGGAAGCCATTTCGTACAAAGAAAAACATCCAAGCCTGGCTGAATTTTGCAAAAACAAACATCAAGTCCCCCAAAAGCACATGGGAAAATGTGTTATGGTCTGATGAAACCAAGGTTGAACTTTTTGGCCATAATTCCAAAAGGTATGTTTGGTGCAAAAACAACACTGCACATCACCCAAAGAACACCATACCCACAGTAAAGCATGGTGGTGGCAGCATCATGCTTTGGGGCTGTTTTTCTTCAGCTGGAACCGGGGCCTTAGTCAGGGTGGAGGGAATTATGAACAGTTCCAAATACTAGGCAATTTTGGCACAAAACCTTCAGGCGTCCATTAGAAAGCTGAAGATGAAGAGGAAGTTCACCTTTCAGCACGACAACGACCCAAAGCACACATCCAAATCCACAAAAGCATGGCTTCACCAGAAGAAGATTAACGTTTTGGAATGGCCCAGCCAGAGCCCAGACCTGAATCCAATTGAACATCTGTGGGATGATCTGAAGAGGGCTGTGCACAGGAGATGTCCTTCCAATCTGTCAGATTTGGAGCGCTTTTGCAAAGAAGAGTGGGCAAATATTGCCACGTCAAGATGTGCCATGCTAATAGACTCCTACCTAAAAAGACTGAGTGCTGAAATAAAATCAAAAGGTGCTTCAACAAAGTATTAGTTTAAGGGTGTGCACACTTAAGCAACCAGGTTATTGTGAGTTTTTTATTTTTCCTCAAAGATTTCAGTGTTTTTCAATTGAATTGTTCATGTTATAGGTCACATTAAAGGTGGAAAAAGTTCTGACATGATTTATCTTTGTCTCATTCTTTTACATCACAAGAACCTGGCATTTTTACAGGGGTGTGTAGACTTTTTATATCAACTGTAGCTCCCGACCACTAACCAGGGCCTCAGCATATGTACTGTGGGTTCAACATACCCATCAATCAAACGGAAAAATATGTAGAATCATTATTCAACACCACATATAAATGCCTTCTTTTTTACTGATAATCTGATCTATCAATAGTGTTTGAGCTTTACGCCGCGGGGCACCACCCTCACGGTTGTTAACAATTTGTACCACCGGCTCTAGTGATTCATCAGTTATAGTCTCGGTATTACTCTGCATAACACTTGCAATTAAATTACCAAACGTGTGTTCATTAAATTCATCTGCTCTCATGGTCACATGTACGGGGGAGATCAGAGATTCACCATTCTTAATCTGCAGGGGATCACCAGGCCCATGTACAAAGTCTGAAGCTTTAACAATCAAAGTATCCAAGCCTTCCATAATGAGTGCATAGAATGTTCCAAAATCACCAACTTCACCAGTATTTTGGAAATTTATCAACTGTCAAATTGATAATTCAACGTTGTCAAACTCATTACATTGTGTTACTCTAACATCGCCATCGTTGCAATGAGTTTGCGTCAGAGAGCTCGGAGGTGAGTCAACTAGATCATGTGAAAAATGGGGGCTACTAATCTTGGCTAACAAACCTTGCATCTGAGGATTAATGTCTGTATCGCTGGGTAACAAAGGATTGGCCAGTTCATTTGTATTTTGGGGTGTGGTCTGTTGATTATGTGTAGATGTTGATGGTTGTTCCGCGTCTGGTCTGTTGTTAGCACTATCTTTCGCCATTTCTCTAGCTTAACGTGTAAATAATGATCCACTTCCAGGTTAAAATATTATTCTAACTCAAACACACTTTTATACACCAGTTTTGATGAGTTGACTGTAGATATGTATTACCTTCAGCTTTCAAGCATTGTGTAATGGGGAACTGTGTTAAAAAAAACTCTGACGCTGTGCAGCCACATGGTGGGGGGTCCATAACTGAAGCCATTATGGTGATGTCTCCATCATCACCAGGTCTTCACACTGTTGGTTGATATACAGAGTACAAAGATTCAACTGTATGGATTATGTCGTAATGTTAAATGTTAATAAAAATGTTTACCCTAAAAATGTCTGTAAATAATTAGACGTACACAAAAAGTATCTGTTCAAAGTTTAGGGGGATTATTCACAGTTTCCATTGACTGCCATTCATTCCCCATTGACCTCCATTCATTCCCCATTGACTTCCATGCGTTTGCCAGAGACTCCCATTGAATCACCGTTGACTCCCATTCATTCTTCACTGCCCCCCATTCATTCTCCATAGACTCGCATTCATTCCTCATTGTCTTTCATTTATTTCCTATGGAGCCCCATGAATTTGTTGATTATAGCATCACCATCTGGCTGATCAGCTTGAAACATTGTGGAGGCCTTCCTGCCATAGGCCTGAACACATACTAAGTTTGGTTGCGGTACGTCTCACCGTCTTGCATCAATGAGCATTTTAATTGAGACCATGGCCACAAGAATTTTCATTGGCTCATATCAGCCATTCTTTTAAAGATATCAATCCTTATACCGAATCTTTAGATATATGTCATCCCTAGATGACATATACCGAGCGGTGTGCAGATTGTTGCAGAGCTCTAGATAACTTTTTTGTGTTTTACACAAAATTCAAAATGGCAGAAAATCCAAGATGGTGGACTTTATGGTTTCTTGAGGCAAATTGTTCCTTAGGTGAAGCGGGACCTGTGGACCGAATTTCAGACCTCTAGGTCATATGAGGTGGATATGCCAGTGTAGCTTTTGGATTGAATTAGATTGCTTTTTATAGTGCCACCTAGGTTTTAATTGGACCCATAGTCTAATAGATGAATTTGGCAAACAGTCTACACCTATGGGCAAAGTGGCGTGTCTGTAGCGCCTGCCATCTCACAGAAATATGCGTCCAAAAAAGGAATAATAATAATAATCCTAACAAAAATAATAGGGCTCCTGAGCCCCTTCGTGGCAAGGACCCCTAATATTAATAATAATTAATAACAGTTTACAAAAATGGTAGGTAAGAAAGAGGAAAACTCAGTTGCACAATTAACAGTTTATTCTTGCAAGGAGAGAGTACACAGGTTACAAAGTAATGGTGAATAATCTCTAAATTAATACAGGACAAACATCAGTACTTAAAGGGGAAAAAGGGGTGTGGTAAGATGCTGCACAGTTGTCCTATGTCAATAAAACACATTCTATCACTACCTTGGTTTTAACCAAGGGGCAGGCTGTTCTCCCTCACCTTAAACCAAGGACTGTGTGGGTAACCTTTTTAACTCTAAGGAACACAGCATCTGGACAGAGAACAGATAAACTGATGGTGTAAACTGATAGATTAATGGATAACCCAATGATCTTCTGAGACCGTCCAATGGTGACCATAAACAAATAACAGATCCCCTCTCCCACATTCCTTTTCTTATCTAAAGATGGGGACTCAGTACTTCTAACTAGTAACTCATTTATACATGTATAAAACTAAGGATACCTCGGTTCAAGAAATTTCTCTGACACTCCTGAGACCCTTCGGGGCAAGGTCCCCTAATAATCCAAACACAAATTATTGGGTTCCTGATTCCCTTTGGGGCACGAACCCCTCATTAATTGCATGAGTATTCACACCTTCGCTATGATATCTGAATTAGCTGTGGTGCGACCAATTTTCTTAAGATGTCTTGTAATTGGTTGAATGGAGTCCACGTGTGCAGTATTCATGGGGAAAAGAGCACTTGTCAAGGAGGTCACCAAGAGGCTTATGGCAACTCTAAAGGAGTTACAGCTGAGCTAGGGGACACTGAATACTGCAACAATAACCAGGGTGCTTCATAAAAGTGGCCTTTATGGGAAAGTGGCAAAAAAATCTCACATCAAAGCTCGACTACAGTTTGTGGGAGACTCTGAGACAAAGAGGAAACAGATTCTGATAAACTAAAATAGAGGTTTTTGGCTTCAACACTAAGCTCTATGTTTACGCAAGCCTAATACTGCACCATCCATCCCTACCGTGAAGCATGGTGTTGGCAGCAATATGCTATGGGGATGTTTCTGTGTGTTAGGGCCTGAAAAACCTGTGAAGACAGAGGGCAAAATAGAAGCAACAAAATACTGAATCCTGGAAGAAAACCTGCTGAAGTCTGCAAAAGACCTGGGACATGGGAAAAGATCTTCCAGCAGGACAATGACCTCAAAAACATACTGCCAAACCCACATTGGCATGGCTTAAAATTAAAAATGTCATTGTCCTCAATCCAATTGAGAATATCTGGAAATAATTATAGAAGTTATTGAAATAGTTATTGAAATTGCTATTCATCTGGACACAGCTGGTAGAGGCTTATCCAAATAGACTCATGGCTGTAAGGCTGCCTAACATTTGAAGATCCACTGTATATTCCATCATCAGCCATTGTAATCTTTACATCATTACTTTCCATGTCCTTTTAAAATTTCTGCTGTTTTGAAAAATCAAGAAAACAAACTCAAATCTAATATGAGAACTAAATTGACGAATCAAATTGAAAGTACTATGCAGGACGCTTCTGTCTTGCTGGAAGGCAGACCTTGGTTGCCTTCCAGCATTTGTTTTAATTCAAGATTTTTTTTAATTCAAGATTTTCGCTATCTGCCTTTATACTAGAGTCCACTGTTAAAGTCAAAGGTTGATATCGTAAAAGTGTATTTAAACCAAAATGTAAGCTCAAGCTTAGGTATAATATTAATCGTGTGGTTAATGTGCAACAGAAAAACACATGCAGAATCTGTACATTCAATCTCTCTTTAAGGCCTTTCATATCTTCAAGTCCTCTCCTCCTCACGTTTACCGCTATGTCAGTTTCTCAGAGCCCTCTACTTCACCTTTTTGACATCATCGTGTCCAGTTCTCTTGAACTGCCTCAGTCTCAGTTTCCTGTTTTGAAATATATTTTCAAGCCCAACTTGTTCAACATCTTTAGGGATTTAATATATCTTAAGTATTTATTGTTTTTGTCATTGGCTTATAATGAATTATTTGTATGTGTCGTCCTGACTTCCCACTCTCTGTGTCCATCTCTCTCTGGTAAGAATGCTAACCCGGACAAGGACAAGCCCCCGTGCAACTCCCAGGAACTGGAGGATTGCGATGGCTTCCCAGAGGACAGCTCCAGCGTGACTCGATTCGATGGAGACTTGCTCAAGCCCACTCATGTGGTAAGACCCTTTAGAATTGAAAGAAAATAAAATTAGGGAAGCCTAGTTCTGCTATCCCGCGGGTAGAAGTGACTGTGGTGAGCCAGGAAGGGGGCTTGAAGAGCAGCTATTCATGGGCCAAGGCCATCTTTGTTGTGAGAAGTGGTCAAGACGTAGTTCCTGTAGATTATGTTGTATGTGATATCAACGTGCGCCTTATCCTATGACACGATAATCCAGGAACGTATGAAACGCTCTTATTTTTATTAAACTAACAAACCTGTGGATTCAGCATTGTCTGTCTGGAACTTAAACTTTTAAGCCATGCCTTTCTCTTCATGAATTCGAATAGCTATATTAGTTCTCGCTTGGTACTATAGGTGGTTTCAGACACCAAGCGGTTGATGGGCAGCTCTTTCATTTTCAAAGGTTCCTTGGCGGTGAGTGTAATTCTACCTAGGTGGAGATGTGGCAGTGCAATTGAACTCCGCTTGCCAAGCGGGGATAATAGAAAGATGTTTTGGAGGATAAAAATGGTGTTAGCTAGCTTTTGTCAGTGGGGAACAACATGGACAATGCAGTCAACATGCACTTCATGGCATGCACTTCATTCTACAACACCTTGATAATGTAGAACCGAATTTAGTAGCTTAACAGCATAGTAAATAAACAAGAAGGAACAGCTAAGCAGGCTGCATGATTGTGTAATACGTAAAAAAGAATGTCCACGTAAAGAAATTAGGTCAAGATAGTTCATATTCAAGTGCTGGTTGGTCAAGAGGCTTATTCAACGCGTTAAATAGCGTTAATTGAAACCCACCTGAAACCCCAAATGGTGTTCCATACTAGTGAATTTTTGCTCTGCATTTCAAAGGCCTGTAATCAGGACAACATGTCTGGTGAATTTCCTGACTCGGCAGACAGATCAGGTTTAGGTTTTATTCCTGTTTCTTTAAAAAAAATCTGTATTAGTTTAATTCTCTATTATTGAAAGCTCTGAATGGCTAAATATTTGTTTTGGCAAAGACATATGCTACTGTTGGGAGCTGAGAGGTAGGCAATAATACCTTTTGAAAAGTAATATTGTAAATCAGAAAGAGAAGGGATTCATAGGGATTTGCTGCCTGTTCCAGACAGTCGGATATACCCTTCTTAAATTTTAATGCTTGGGGTGTAGGTTTTAACAAGGGATATGATAGACACTGAATAGGATGTTGACAGTGTTCACTCTTTGAATTTTCCTTAACAGTCCTTCGATAACCACAGCTCAGCTATTGCCCACACTGAAGTTTTACAGTGGCCAATGCACCTTAGCAGTTTAAGCACTGATCCTGTACATTTATGCTATATTTAGTTATTTAAATTTTTTATTTACTCTCTAATAACATTGAGGGTTTTTTCATAGCTTGATTTTCTGAGCCAAATATTTGCAGATTGACTCACAAGTTAGCATGTGTTGGCTTAGATAGCTACCTAGCTGGGTAATGGGTTTTGATGGACTTCTGTATTTCTAAAATTTAGTTTTAGCTATATTTCAAATCAATTTGCTGGACCAATTCCAGGTTTTTTGGAACATTGGTGGTTAATATTACTTGTTTTTAGTGAGGACAACTGACTACTATTCAGAACTGGGGAACTTTCTTGCACCCAAAGCCGCTGAGGCATCACCCAATAGGCAACACCCTAGTGGTTACCTCCCAGAAGGAAAGAAATGTGAAGCAGTTTTTCCAGACTTGCCCATTACAAGATCACCAGCGGACTCCATCACCATAATCTGCTATCCTCTGACAGCCTCTCACTGCTCATGGCATAACCTGACCCTCTCCCTCTTTGGACACAGCAGTCAAATAATTTTTCCTAATTTTCCTTACCGGTCATGGTATTTTACTTATTGTTTCTTTTATCTTTAAGCACTTAGTAATTTGCGTTACAGAAATTCAATGCACTGTGCCATAGGGTGGTCCAGTGGTCTAAGCCACTGCTTCTGGCACACATACTACTGCTGCAAGGGTTTAAATCCAGTTTTCTGCTCTCTTTGTATGATTACCTTATTCTCTGCTCTTTCCCATAGTGATGGATGGCTATGGGAATTTGGTATGTGTATCACCTCATATTTATACCCCAATGAAACAGGAAGTCATGGCTTGCCATTTAAGTATTCCTAATCAGTCAGGTGAACTTACAGTTGTGCTCATATGTTTGCATACCCTGGCAGAAATCGTAAAATTATGGCAATGATTTTGAAAATATGACCCTTTATTTAAGGATAGTGATCATATGAAGCCATTTTCACATAGTTGTTTGGCTTTTTTTAAAATCATAATGATAACAGAAATCACCCAAATGGCCTTGATCAAAAGTTTGCATACCCTTGAATGTTTGGCCTTGTTACAGACACACAAGGTGACACACACAGGTGAAAATGGCAATTCAAGATGAATTTCACACCTCTGACTTTTTAAATTGCAATTAGTGTCTGTGTATAAATAGTCAATGAGTTTTTTAGCTCTCACGTGGATGCACTGAGCAGGCTAGAAACTGAGCCATGGGGAGCAGAAAAGAACTGTCAAAAGACCTGCGTAACAAGGTCATGGAACGTTATAAAGATGGAAAAGGATATAAAAAGATATCCAAAGCCTTGCAAATGCTAGTCAGTACTGTTCAATCACTTATTAAGAAGTGGAAAATTCGGGGATCTCTTGATACCAAGCCAAGGTCAGGTAGACCAAGAAAGATTTCAGCCAAAATTCCCTGAAGAATTGTTCGGGATACAAAGAAAAACCCACAGGTAACCTCAGGAGAAATACAGGCTGCTCTGGAAAAAGACGGTGTGGTTGTTTTGACAAGCACAATACGACGATACTTGAACAAAAATGAACTGCATGGTCGAGTTGCCAGAATGAAGCCTTTACTGCGCCAATGCAACAAAAAAGCCTGGTTACAATATGCCCCAAAACACCTTGACACGCCTCACAGCTTCTGGCACACTGTAATTTTGAGTGACAAGGCCAAAATAGAGCTTTATGGTCACAACCATAAGCGCGCTATGTTTGGAGAGGGGTCAGCAAGGCATATAGTGAACAGAATACCATCCCCACTGGGAAGCATGGCAGTGGCACACTGATGTTTTGGGGGTGTGTGAGCACTAAAGGCATGGGGAATCTTGTGAAAATTGATGGCAAGATGAATGCAGCATGTTATCAGAAAATACTGGCAGACAATTAGCATTTTTTTCCACGAAAGATGCGCATGGGACCCTCTTGGACTTTCCAGCACAACAATGACCCTAACCACAAGGCCAAGTTGACCCTCCAGTGGTTACAGCAGAACAAGTTGAAGGTTCTGGATTAGCCATCACAGTCTCCCTACCTTAATATCATCAAGCCACTCTGGGGAGATCTCAAACGTGCGGTTCATGCAAGACGACCAAAGACTTTGCATGACCTGGAGGCATTTTGCCAAGACAAATGGGCAGCTATACCACCTGCAAAAAATTCAGGGCCTATAGACAACTATTACAAAATACTGCACACTGTCATTGATGCTAAAGGGGGCAATACACAGTATTAAGAACTAAGGGTATGCAGACTTTTGAACAGGGGTCAGTTCATTTTTTTCTTTGTTGCCATGTTTTGTTTTATGATTGTGCCATTCTGACCTACAGTTGAATGTGAATCCCATAAGAATTTAAAGACGTGTGTTTTGCATGCTCACGTTTTTTCTTTACAAATGGTACATACAGCTCCGCCAAGTCTGTTTTCCTGGACCAGATGAGGTCATCTTTGATTAACACTCCGAGGAACTTGAAGTCAGAGACTCTCTCCACTTCAGCTCCATCGATGTGTGGGAGGGGGGGATTTCCTCTCTGCCGCTTCCTGAGGTCCACAATCATTTCCTTGGTCTTGCGTTGAGAGAGAGGTTGTTGTCCTGGCACCATGTTGCCAAGTCACTTACCTCCTCTCTGTATTCTGTCTCATCATTGTTGGAGATGAGAACCAGGATGGTGGTGTCTGCCGCAAACATAAGGATGACATTGGAGCTGTGTGTGACCACACAGTCATGCGTGAACAGGCAGTACAGGAGGGGACTGAGCACGCAGCCCTGAGGCTGCAATGAAGTTGCCCATTCTCACCACCTGGGGTCTGCTCATCAGGAAGTCCAGGATCCAGTTGCAAAGGGAGGTGTTAAGACCCAGGGTCCTGAGCTTGGGAACAAGCAATTGTGGGTTAGATTACTGGCTCAAAATGGCCAGAAACAAAGAACTTTCTTCTGAAACTCATTAGTCTATTCTATGAGAAATGAAGGCTATTCCGTGCGAGGAATTGCCAAGAAACTGAAGATCTCGTACAATGCTGTGTAATACTTCCCTCACAGAACAGCACAAACTGGCTCTAATCAGAATAGATAGAGGAGTGGGAGGCCCTGGTGCACAACTGAGCAAGCGGACAAATACATTAGAGTATCTAGTTTGAGAAACAGGTCCTCAACTGGCAGTTTTATTAAATAGTACCCTCAAAACACCAGTCACAATATCAGCAGTGCAGAGGCAACTCTGGAATGCTGGTCTTCTAGGGAGAGTTACCAAGAAAAAGCCATATCTCAGAATGGCCAATAAAAAGCAAAGATAAAGATGGACAAAAGAACCAAGACCCTGGACTGAGGAAGACTGGAAAAAGTGTTATGGACAAACGAATCAAGGGTTTGAGGTGTTCGGATCACAAACAACAACATTCGTGAGACGCAGATCAAATGAAAAGATGCTGGAGGAGGGCTTGACGCCATCTGTCAAGCATGATGGAGGCAATGTGATAAGTCTAGGGATGCTTTGGTGGTGGTAAAGTGTGAGTTTTGTACAGGGTAAAAGGGATGCAATGCCATGCCATACCCTATGGACAGCACTTTATTGGAGCCAATTTCTTCCTACAACAGGACAATGACCCAAAGCACAACTCCAAACTATGCAAGAACTATTTAGGGAAGGAGCAGTCACACAAGCACACACTCACATACACACATTCTTGCAAAAGCCTGCACACACAATTGTTACAGCTTTTATATTGCTATTTAAACTAAGGTATTTTTGTCAAATATAATTACCTCTGTTTTATCTTTGTTTATTTGAAGGAAGTTGTGTGACATCAAGTTCACAAACACAACCACTCATTCCTGTTACTCAGTGCTCATTCCTGTTACCCAATGGTCATTCCTGTTCCTTAATTGTTTTAATTAAAAAAATAAAGATGAACAACAAATGTTTCAATTATGCTTGGTCCATCATTTAAACAATAGCATGATAAATCTCATGATAGATTTTTGAAAATAGTGATGTTGGGGTCTCCCTTATAAATAAAAAAATGTCTTGGTGTTTTTAAAAAAAAAAGTCACAACAATTGCCTGCATATGTTGTGACTTTTTAGCTACAGATATATTTTTTGACCTGTAACAAATTATTTCTATAAAATAACCTCTTAATTGAAAGAAAAACAAAGAAACTGGTTGGCATTGCTTTTAATTGATATTTAAAAAGTTAGTTTTGATAACAAGACTGAGAAAAATGCAATCATCTTCCATTAAGAATCCTTGTAAAAAATAAATACAATTGCCTGAGATTGACCTTAATACATTTTGAATAGTGAGTGAAATAAGTATTTGACCCCTCTGCAAAACATGACTTAGTACTTGGTGACAAAACCCTTGTTGGCAATCACTGAGGTCAGACGTTTCTTGTAGTTGGCCACCAGGTTTGCACACATATCAGGAGGGATTTTGTCCCACTCCTCTTTGCAGATCTTCTCCAAGTCGTTAAGGTTTCGAGGCTGACGTTTGGCAACTCGAACCTTCAGCTCCCTCCACAGATTTTCTATGGGATTAAGGTCTGGAGACTGGCTAGGCCAGGATAGTGATGATCACAGCAATGGTTTTTATACTTTTCCTTGTTAAATTAGATTTGGTGTGTGTGTGTGTGTGTGTGTGTGTGGGTGGATACACATTTTTTATTATTTATGTCACACCCCATCTTCTAATCAATCGTATCCTTGTTTCATTTGGCTACATAATTGCTTTCTCATTTTTTTGTCCTTGTGAGTACAGTATCACTGCATACTAGACCAGTATCCTGAGTAGTCATATTGAGGAGTCATAGATGGTGATTGTACCTTTATTGAATGTACTTCCTTGCCTGTTGAAAGGCTTTGGTGACTAAAAGCATAGGTCACATTTTTTCCATTTTGTCTATAAATCACAGAGTCATGTAAGCCATTGCCATAGCAGACCCTGACAAGAAGCTTTGTTGAAGTGTTTGTTTGCACCTTTTTTCCTACAGGGAGCCCTCTTCTTCCTCAAGTCCCTCAAGCCCCAATTTTGCCCATCAACCTCCCTTAATTCCCTAGCCTGCATGCTGGGAAATATCCTGACCTTTTAGAACATCACTGACAGAAATTGCCATTGCTTTCTCTTGTCACAGAGGCTCCTCAGCAATCTGCTCCCTCTTTGAAATAGAACACATCTATTTCAATGTCTGCTCTCATGGTAGCTACTCCTGAGTCTTGAGTGGAGTTCTGTATCCTTCAGAAGAAGGGTCTGAGTGAGTGTGGCTACAGGATGTTGTACCTTGGATAAGAGCTGTCCACTTTCTAGTCTGTATTACAAGGAGGGCCTCTGTAATCAATTTCAAATTAATATAATTTTTGTGTAGGTTTGACTCATGTCTTCTGAAATGTTATCATACACTCATATTCACTCAAATTGCATTTATGCAACTGTTCCTTGAGTATTTTCACATGAGTTGGTGCTTTCAGTTTTAATTAAAAAATGTACACTGCCGTTCAAAAGTTTGGGGTCACTTAGACATTTCCCTTTTTTCCATGAAAACATACATGAAAAGAGTTTGAATAGGACATTTTGCAAAATGAATAGGAAATAGTAATTGACATGGCTAGAAATAATTATTTTTAATTGAACTAATTATTGTGTCCTTCAATTTTTGCTTTGCATTCGAGTTGTCATTTTATTGAGGTATTCTGAAGAGATTTCAACCCATGCTTCCTGAAGCACCTCCCACTAGTTGGATTGGCTGGATGGGCACTCCTTTTTGATCAAGCTGCTCCCACAACAGCTTAATAGGGTTGAGATTCAGTGACTGTGCCGACCACTCCATAATAGAATAGACAGAATACCAGCTGACTGCTGCTTCCCTAAATTGTTCTTGCATAGTTTGGAGCTGTGCTTTGGGTCATTGTCCTGTTGTTGGAGGAACTGGCTCCAATCAAGCTCCATTCACAGGATATGGCATGGCGTTGCAAAATGGAGCGATTGCCTTTTTCAAGATCCCTTTTACCTGGCACAAATTTTCCACTTTACAGATGACATCAAGCACTCCTCCAGCATCTTTTCATTTGGTGTGCGTCTCACAAATGTTCTTCTTTGCGATCCGAACCCCTCAAACTTAGATACGTCTGTCCATAACATCTTTTTTCCAAGCTTCCTGTATTCAGTGTCTGTGTTCTTTTTTCCTCTGTCTAGTGTCTGTGATTTAGACACTAACATATTTGTTGTGTTGCTCCGTTCTGCACCAGGGCCTCCCCCTCTTTCTATTCCGGTTAGAGCCAGTTTGGGCTGTTCTGTGAAGGGAGTAGTACACAGTGTTGTACAAGATCTTCAGTTTCTTGGCAATTTCTTGCATTGAATAGCCTTCACCTCTCAGAACAAGCATAGACTGACAAGTTTCAGAAGAACGTTCTTTGTTTCTGGCCATTTTGAGCCTGTAATCGAACCCAAAATTACTGATGCTACAGATACTCAACTAAAGAAGGCCAGTGTTATTGCTAATCAACACAACAGCTTTCAGCTGTGCTAACTTAATTGCAAATGGGTTTTATAATGTTCAGTTAGCCTTTTAAAGTGATAAACTTGGATTAGCAAGCACAACGTTCCACTAGGAACTTAGGAGTGATGAAGCAGTGTGTGTAGATTGGCTAAGTGGATTACTGTAGCTATAAGTTTTGTTTTCACAGGAAGTACAACCTGTATAAACGTCAATACATTTTCATAGCTATAGAACAAACAAACAATATAAAATATATAAGCTTTCTTCTGGCTATATAGTTATATATAGTTAAGATGTAGTTAGCTAGCTGTCTTTATTGTAATCCAACAAACGTTACAGTAGCTTGCTTGCTAGATAACGCTGAGTAGTTCCTTTGGCTGCGTGAAAAAGTGATAGTGAATGACTTGAAAGGAAGAACGCCTGCTAAAATGATTTGCACAATCTCTGTTTTAGTCTACACCATAGGGTCTGCATGTAGCTAGCTAAGTAATGGATGAGCCACCACAAGTCAATAATGGAGTGTAAGTAGCTAAGGTTCTTGGTAACAATCTCAATACAACAGCTGGCAATTTTTTTAGTTAGTTTAGATGTTTTGAATCATCTAAATATAGCTAAAGTGTGTGTTCAGTATTTTGAGAATTTGGTTTATGCTATGTACGATCATGGCAGAAAAGTGATAGACATGAACAAACAGGCAAGGAGGGAGAGAAAGAGGTCACAAACCAACAGGTAAATCATTGATAAGTGCCACGCCAAGATAGACTGTTGATCTGTCATCATGTAAATCAATCAGAGTCATTGAATAGGATCTCTGATAAAAGGATAGCAGCTGAATTTAGGATTGTACTGTATGTGTTTACTTTATGCAGAAGAGAGGCTGTCATAACAATAACACTGGTCAGAAAGTAGAGCGAGGGAGAGAGAGAGAGAGGCCACAAACCAACAGGTAAGTTAGTGAGAAGAATTAATACAAGGCGGTCTATAGGAGCAGATTGGAAAACTTAAAGCTGGACTAACATGCCTAACTGAGATGTCACCAACATCATTGTAGTATTAGTCATTTTAAAAGATGCACTCTGGTTACATTATCATCTATCTTAAATGCCTTTCCAACTGAAAAGTCCCACCATGCAAAAATTCACACACAGTATAATTTACGAATGCTAGTTAGGACTATTGCATGTTCAGAAATCACTACTTTCTTAAAGTCAAACTGGAATTTTCACACTGAACACTTGGGTCATATCAACACCCGCAAGGCATCGGTACAGAAAGACAACATTGTTTGGGGTAACTATCTATTTGCTACAACCTTTCCAGACATAATGAGTATTGCAAGCAAGCGTTGTGGAAACAATTATCGCCCCTAATATTGTCAACCAGACTACCTCCGAGCAAAATTGTCGGTCACACTGGTCCTATTCGCACGTCATTGGTCGATAATGCCAACGCCTTTTTTAACCAGAGCACGTTTATGTCTAACGTAGTCATGGACAAAGAGAATCGAACTAGAAGTGGATTCTAGAAGTGGATAAACACACAGAACTACATATTAAATAGACATTTGGTGAATACATTAACATTCACACTGTAGTCAAATGTGTCCCCCCCCCCCAATATCAGAGTCACTCCTACGCCCTTGGTTATACCTACCAAGCAAGTAGGTTTGGTGTAGTCAAATGAAGCAGAGTCTGTTTCACAGTAGTTAAAACATGTAACTCCTCAAACTAATTAATGACTATTTAAAATGAGAGGGTCTGTTCAAAATAAAAAGGCTGTCAGGGAATTAATCGATTGTTCCACCACCTCTGCACCTGTGTCCTGCAACCTCCACAAATCGTGACAATTAAAACAAATTTTAAAAAAATTAAATAATATTGCAGACCACAACAACAACCACTACTACCTGAACCTTTCTTATACTGCTCAAAAAAATGACTGCTCAAAAAAATTAAGGGAACTAGGGACTGTCTGTCCTAAGTCCCACTTGGATATGTTGCATTCATTTATGTGACAGGGGACAAGGGTCAGTCTGATATCCTTTAGAATCCAAGGGATGCCCTTTCAGATTTTCCTGCAGTCCTGCACAACCTTAAGAGGACATGACCCTTTGGATCACACCAGGACTACCTAAGCCAAATGAGTTGTAGCTGTCCCTTTCCGAATTCCTCCTGGTTGCATATCGAGTTGCTGCCTGATTCCTGATGCCATTTGCCCACACACCACCTGGTTGTCCCTGTCCTTGTCCACCTGGTTCTGCAGCTGATCTGGACTCTGTTTAAAAACTAGGGACAAACCCAAAATGAATTTATTGACCTACTTATCATCCGAACATGCAAAAACATTGATGTGGCCAATGAAGTACTCTTTTAATATTAATCTGGCACAGACAGAAGAGGACTGGCCACTCCTCAGAGTATGGTTCCTCGTTAGGTTTCTTCCTAAGTTTCGACCCTACTAGGGAGTTTTTCCTAGACACTGTGTATCAATTTCTGTAGTTGCTTGGTCTTCGGGGTTTCAGGCTGGGTATGTGTAAACAAACTTTGTGACAAATGCTGAGGTAGAAAGAGCTTTAACACTAGAACCGCCAGGCCTTTCAGACCCTCAGTATCAGCCAGAGCCGAACGCCGTTCAGCATCATTAGCATACTAATCGTCCCTTTTAGCATACACATTCTCCTCCACAACATCACCATCCTTCCTGAGCATCAGTTCATCTACTGGGTTGTTATCAAACTATACAGAATACTCTAAAAAATAATTAATTACAGATTTTGTTTGTTTAAAATTAATGAATTTGAAGAATACAATAATGTGTTTGAATTGAAGGTCTTATCACACGGAAAAAACGATTAAGAAAAGAATACAAAGAACGATTATTTCTAAGAACACAGGCTATAGTATTTTCAATTGTTTTTTAGGCCCTACAAATTTACAAAATGAAAATTACACAGCCAGTCTACAGGTGCCATGAATAAGTTATCGAAAAACCGACAGGAGTTTTTAGAAAAAGACGACTTCCAAAATGAATAGGTTATCGAGTTGATTTCAACGCCAATGCATATCTCTAGTGGTAAAGAATATAGTTGGTATTTTGTTTCGTGAATAATTATTTAGCCTAATACATTTGTAGAGTATTAATCTTAAGTAAAATAGGCAGAGAAATTTCAAAGAAATACGATATGATATGTGTGCAATTTAGTTTATCTTTCCTAAAATAAAAACGGTAACTTGTAATACGTTTGTTGAATTGGTTATTGGTGACTGGTAAAGGATATCATTCCAATTCCGTTTAGTGAATAATTATTTAGCCTAATACATTTGTAGAATATTAATTTTCAGTAAAATAAGCAGAGAAATTTCAAAGAGACATGAGAGGATGTGTGTGTGATTTAGATTCCCTTTCTCTCCTAATATAAAAACAGTGACGTGTAATACCTTTGTTGAATTAAGAATTGGTGACTGGTAAACAATATCCTTGGTATTTAGTTTCATTAAAAATTATTTAGCATAATACATTTTTACATTTGATGAATTAGCCTACACAATAAGCTGAATGTCAATAATAGCCTAATGAAGTTTTTGAATGGTCATGGAAATCTTGTATTTCATTTGTAAGTTCATTCAAATACAACCAAGGGGGATTGTCCCACCCCACCCCGGTGCCCAATGGCAGAAATAAACACAGCAAAAGTGCCCACATGGAAGCCTCTATGGTAGATAAAACATGATAAAGTGCTCTCTATGGTGGCCCAGTTTGCAAGAAAATGTGATAAAGTGCACTCTACAGTGCCCCAAAGTGTGAGAAAACATGATGTAGTGTCCTAATGGGTGCCCTTCCAATGGAGAAATTGTGATGTAGTGCCCTCTAGGGTGCCCGTGTTTGTCAGGAAATGTGGTTAAGTGCCCTCCAAGGTGCTCCTGTGTTAAAAAAAAAACGTGAATAAGTGCCCTTTGGGTGCCCTTCCAGTGGAGAAAACGTGATGGGGTGTACTCATGGGTGCTCCTATGTGTGAGGAAATGCGATTAAGTGTCCTAGTAGGTGCCCTTCCAATGGAGATAATGTGATGCAGTGTAGGGGTTGACCGATTAATCCTTTGGCCGATTAATCGGCGCTGATAGGACGTTTTACAAACTATTGCTATCAGCAGAACTTGGCACCGATAGTGGCCGATGGCTGCGCAGCCTCTACTGGTCACTTGCGACTTACGTCACCTTGCGATGAGCCGGAGGCTCCATACATGAAGTCAAGGTAACGTCACTGTGTACTGTACCTGAGCTCATTGATATTTAAATGAAAGTTAACTTTAAGACAGCATTATTCGTTTTTATGAGCATGATGCTTATTGGTTATAGACTGACATTATTGATATTAGACTGAAGATAACTCCTGCTCTACCGATAGCATGTGCTCTCTGTTTTGCTATCATGCATTGTTGTTAGAATTTGGCTAGCCGTAAGTGCAAGCCTAGCGCAACTATGGTTGGTTATATCGTATCTGATCATTTGGGGGCCACTTTTGCTGAAAATGTGTGCGTGTGATTAACTCTTGACAGTAATCTAAACAACTGTTAAAGACCCCATAAAATGGCACTCTTTTGATTTTATGAGACACGAGCGCTGGCAGAGGGGCTGTTATAAAAGCGCAACAGATTTTACATTAAGTTTTTCAGAGTAAACTACATCAGAGTTATTTTTCTCAAAAAGCAATTCTCCACTCCATGAAAAAACTTTCAACGCATTATTCTGGCAATAGGGTTAGAAAACGTGGGCTAAACCTTGCGGTCCGTGGAAAAGTTTGGATCAGCTGATTGTACAGCTAGTAGTATCAGTTTCCAGTTTATTTCTCCCCACCAAAGTTCTCTTTCGAATATATAACGCAACCAGGGTTGGGTAGGTTACTTTTTAAATGTAATCCGATACAGTTACAAGTTACCTGTCCACATTTGTAATCAGTAATGTAACTTTTTGATTACTCAAACTCAGTAACATAATCTGATTTCCTTTGGATTACTTTAATATTAAGAGGCATTAGTAGACAAATAGGAATAGCCTATAACCAATTGAACACCTTTTGCGGGATCAATCAATGTTAGAGTTTACATTGCTGGCCAAAAACAGAACTTACATTTTACCTTATGGGTTATGTTGGAAAGAGTTTCTAAACCATTGCTTTCTACTTCAATATGATTGTGCTACATCTCTACAATGCACGCTAAATGTCTGATATTCAGTCATTCCAATGAATCCAATAACCCTTGATCTTCCAGAATTTGACTTTTTATCTGAACATAACCCAAACTCTAAGGATGTGTTAACTTATTATGTTATTTGTGTTTTATTCATGTTTTTTATTGCTTCAAAGACACTGTTGAAGAATGAACGGCAATTTCTCGAAAAGGGTATTGACATTATTGTAAATAAAAATGAAAATATCTGTAGCTTTTCGCACATACACTAAATCTGCAGTAGTCTGATGTTTTGCTCCACAACCACCAACATTGCCACAACGTTGCAGAAACCCCAGGCACGCGAATGCACCTTCACAAACATGAACCAACACCCGCACACAAATACGTTTTACCTGCACGAATGTAACCTGCGAAAATTAGGGCCACAAGCGATGGATTTCTAAATGCAAATTAAAGAAACAAACTGTGATTTTACACCTGCACTCTTAGCATAAATTCAATGTTGTCAGTAGCCAATCATAACCAATTAACGCAATTTTCTGAGATGCAAAGCAAGTAGAATCACATGGCCTACCTGTATGGAGTTGAGGTGGCTGCAATCAAATACAAATCGTCATCCTTAGGCAGAGTGCTTCCTGACACACCTTTTTCACTTCAAATATCATGATAAATTCCATATGTTTTATCTTGAAGGCAGCGCCATGTTACACCTATCTAACAAATAGTTGCCTCATATTCTAAACAATTCCTTTCTGAAAAATATATAACCACAGGTAGGCCTATTGCCTCTCATTGTTCTGAGAAAGATGGATTGATTAGTAGGTAACTAAATCACATTTTATATGGATCGGCTAATATCGTGGATATACTCTATTTTAACCAACCAAAACTGGAGAAAGTTATAAACTAGTGCTTCATCGGTCACTAATCAGGTTATGCGTGCCCACCTTTGCGCGCATGATGATCACACACACAACTGAGGCGCGCAATTGTTATTTGGGTTCAAATAACAATGTTTTAAAATATTAAATAAAAAAATCAAACATGCGTGTCATAATTATTTCGCACACCTATTCTTTTTCAGTTGAAGTAATCCAAGAAGTAATCATAAATTTTTTCAAAAGTATCTGTAATCCGATTGCAATATTTTTGTTGGTAAGGTAACGGATTACAGTTACCGTTTCTCTTGTAATCTGTTACTCCCCAACTCTGAACACAACACTGTCAGCTCCTTGTTCACGATACAAGACAGGGAGGAAAAGAAACCATTCAACTTTTACTTTACTTACCAATGCAGCGTTCTCTCTTCCAAATACTCCAGCCATGTTACTATACATTCATGAAACTGAATCTCACACTTTAAGGTCTTCCTTACCCCGGGAATATGCACAAACATTAATGGTTTGTAAGAGTGGCATTACAATGTAAGGTGACGCGCAATAGAAGTAATCCTTCCTGGCCAGTGATATATCAAAGAACAGCAATCGCCCATCATAATTATTTCCAACGATGTAATCCACCAAATCACACTTCAGGATTATCTGTTACCATCGTATAGGCTACAAGAGGAGCCGCCTTTCTGGAGAGAATGCAGTCATGCTGTTTCCCTATAATATCAGGCTTCTCAACTGACTTTATGGGGGGAAAATAGCTAGAAATATATACATAGCTCAGAATTTATGTTAGCTGGCAAAATGCTGGCTTTTCACTGGTATCACGTTGTGTAGTTGTCCAGCAGATGAAAATATCAATGGCCAAAATGTTTTTGGGAAATATGCCGAATAAATAGATTAATGGCATATTAAATAGCCGAATATTGTGTGAAATATACGATCTGTTGCCAACCAAACAGTGAGCCTCTGCTGTTTCAGTAAGACATTAGTGTGTTTGGTCATGTGACTAAATGTGGTACAAGATTCAACAGCTGCACACTCCGGCAGCAACTCCAGCATGTTTAATATGCAATGGGACATGATATATTTATATCCATACATTGTAATGTGCATTATCTAATTAGGAAATATGGTTGGAAATGACAAAATTCGACTTACAATATTAGTAAAAATACGCTTGATTGTTTTTTTTTCTTTTGTCGATCAGTGCTGATCCGACAAATAAGTGACTGAAATGCGTTTTCTGTTAAATAATAATGTTGAGAAATTAGGCTACATTATGGTGCATTGCAAAACAATTCTAAACTAGGTTGTTAACATACTGAAATTTAAACCCAAACGAGTTTCAGTAAATGATCTGCGCCTATAACTTTACGCACAGCTGTCAAATGCTCTTCTGAATCCATGGCCTAGACATCCTATGGAAACTGACATAATTTGCGTGGTATTTGTTGAGACCTTTCTAACATTGGCTTCAAAATCCCCTATTCAGATTGGAAACATGATTTTGTAATCCAAATATTGTGCAAAAAGAGAGTTATCTCTAAAATAATTGCGATCTGGCGCAAATTATTGCGATCAGGCGATTATGTAATTTTTGCGACAGCCCTAGTTGTAGCCTATATGCACATTTCGCAGAAATTGTTCATTCTGCTGACTAAATAAAAAACATTTGTTGGATCATAGCGTTTGTGTTTTATTGCTGTTTAAATGTAGGCTATTATATGGCTATTTAAAACATATGTTCGGTAGCTGTTCTATATGGCCGGATTTCTGGAATTTTAACGGCCATATTGACAGTGGAAAAAAAGGCTAATGTAAACTCTGATATAGCTCCTACCCACAGTGTTATTTTGCATACTAGAATCAATTTGTTCATTTTATTATTTAGGTATTTATTTATTTAGGTATTTACTTTGACTTAGATTGTCACGGTATGGTGATGACTAGCGCCATTGTGGCATGCATTCCCGGTTCCCATCACTTCATGAAGTCACCCCGGACCCATTCATTGTCTTGTCCCCCATAATCATGCACACCAGGTTCCAATCATCCCATCAATGTGTTTAAATGTTTCTCCTCTGCTCCCCCCAGTGGTCGGTTATTGTCGCTATATGTTGCATGTGCCTGGTGAGTGTTTCGTTTTCGCTGTAATATATCAGCACTTTTCTTTGTATCAGTTAATGTTTACCATTTGGTGTTTTGTTTTCATTAAATTTAACAATTGAATGCAAGGCTGCCTGTGCCTGGTTCCTCCTACACTACCACCACGTTACATAGATGTTCACAGTAATCCTGTTTCTAATAAAGGCAAAGATTGTTCATTTCCGACAGTGTGGGGAATGAACAATCGGCCGATTAATCGGCTATCAGCTTTTTCCTGCTCCAAATTATCGTTATTATATCGGCCTTTAAAAAGCTACTATCGGTTGACCTCTAAAGCATGCCATGTAGGTTGCCCTGTATGCTAGAATATTTGTTGGCCTTTACATGCTCCTATATGCAAGACATTGTGCCCTCTTGCGATGCCTCTATAGTGGAAAATGTCCTCCTGGTGCCCCCTGTTTTTTTATATTCATTTGAAAAACAGTTTAGTGGCCGCATGATTCTACCTCAGTTTCATTTCTGTTTGGAGCCAATAAACTCATCCAGACAGTTTTTTGAATCATTTAGCATGTAGAAGTTAAAAAGTTAGCATGGAAAAGTTAAATGTATATTTAGAATAAAGAAAACATGTAAAAACTGTCTGGAATAGTTTATTGGTTCCAAAAGAGAGTGGAAATGAGGTAGTCATCTCATGGGTGGAGTACAATCCTCACACGCACACTCAGCCACACCCCCTTCAGAATATTCAGGTGTCAGTGGGTTTAGTGCAGTCTGAGCTGTAACCTTCACATCCCACTACAGTGTGTGAGGTTGGTTACATAGCAATATGTGTTACATTTAAACAAATGGGAAGATTGCAGCTTACTTAAGATGCATTACTAATGTGTGTAGACTGCCTTTTCTGGTTTGTTTAGGTTTTTAAGCTGTATACCATGTTATACAATATGCTAGAGGATGCCTTGCTAGGTAGCTTACTTAGCCATTGCCATGCTAACTGGTGGATTTGACCCAACTCAAATCAAACAGAAAGTGTAGTAATATCTTTAACTTTTATCTACTCTGATTCCACCACCCTGACTGTCTCCCTACCCTGACTATGCTCCTCAACATACAGTTGAAGTCAGGGGTTTATACATACCTTAGCCAAATACATTTAAACTCAGTTGTTCACAATTCCTGACATTTAATCCTAGTAAAATGTTCCTGTCAGTTAGAATTACCACTTTATTTTAAGAATGTGAAATATCAGAATAATGGAATTATTTATTTCAGCTTATGTTTTATTTCATCCGATTCCCAGTGGGTCAGAAGTCTACATACACTCAATTAGTATATGGTACCATTGCCTTTAAATTGTTTAACTTGGGTCAAACTTTTCGGGTAGCCTTCCACAAGTTTCCCACAATAAATTGGGTGATTTTTGGCCTACTCCTCCTGACAGAACTGATGTAACTGAGTCAGGTTTTTAGGCCTCCTTGCTCGCATACGCCTTTTCAGTTCTGCCCAAAAATGTTCTATAGGATTGTGATGGCCACTCCAATACTTTGAGTTTGTTTTCCTTAAGCAATTTTGCCACAACTTTGGAAGTATGCTTGGGGTCATTGTCTATTTGGAAGACCCATTTAAGACCAAGCTTTAACTTCCTGACTGATGTCTTGAGATGTTGCTTCAAAATATCCACAATTTTCTTTCTCTCCTGCATCAAAGCACCCCCACAACATGATGCTGCCACCCCCGTGTTTCACAGTAGGAATGGTGATCTTAGGCTTGCAAGCCTCCCCCTATTTTTCTCCAAACAATATGATGGTCATTATGGCCAAACAGTTACATTTTTGTCACATCAGACCAAGGTACATTTCTCCAAAAAGTACAATCTTTGTCCCTGTGTGCAGTTGCAACCCGCAGTCTGACTTTTTTATGGTGGTTTGGAGCAGTGGCTTCTTCCTTGCTTAGTGGCCTTTAGGTTATGACGATATAGGACTTGTTTTACTGTGGATATAGATACTTTTGTACCTGCTTCCTCCAGCATCTTCTCAAAGTCCTTTGCTGTTCTTCTAGGATTGAGTTGCACTTTTCGCACCAAAGTACGTTCATCTCTGGGAGACAGAATGCGTCTCCTTCTCAAGCTGTATGACGGCTGTGTGGTCCCATGGTGTTTATACTTGCATACTATTGTTTGTACAGATGAACGTGGTACCTTCAGGCATTTGGAAATTGCTTCCAAGGATGAACCAGACTTGTGGAGGTCTACAATTTATTTTTTGAGGTCTTGGCTGATTTCTTTCGATTTTCTCATGATGTCAAGCAAAGAGGCACTAAGTTTGAAGATAGGCTTTGAAATACATCCAAAGGTACACCTCCAGTTGACTCAAATTATGTCAATTAGCCTACGGCACAGTCAACGTAGTGTATGTAAACTTCTGACCCACTGGAATTGTGATATAGTGAATTATAGGTGAAATAATCTGTCTGTAAACAATTGTTGCAAAAATTACTTGTCATGCACAAAGTAAATGTCCTAACCAACTTGCCAAAACTATAGTTTGTTAACCTGAAATCTGTGGAGTGGTTGAAAAAAAAATGTCAATGTCTTCAACCAAAGTGTATGTAAACTTCCGACTTTCCGATTCTCAATTTTAATCTTAACCAGGGTTTGGAAATGTTTCACCATGAATGCATCACACATTTCTGTGTGTTGATGCCCCACCACATGCAGCCGGTGCCCTTTAAAAAAAATTTGTCCCTGCCCCTCAGACAGCCTGAGTCCGCCACTGGTCCCTGTAGAATAGCTCATAGATATGATAGCCCGGAATAAACGATGAGCTTACTACTCTAAATAATACTGTTTGTTAATTCCTTTTAAGGGCCTTTGTTCTCCACACCTTTCTGATTACTTTGGTAGCTATCTGCCAAACCTAGTATAGTAAAGTGCAAAGATTTCATAGCTTGTACAAAGTATTAGAATGCCTTAAATTATAAAAATGATCATGCCATGGCTAAAGCCATAAACCTAAAGGCCATTTAGTGACCTTGCTCTTAGCACTTGGCAAAACAAATACATGTCTTTAAAGCAGGACTTGATTTAACCACTCCTATCAACTGTCCTTTCCAGGCCAGGAATTAATATACCCCCTTCTTTGCTTTAAATGACCTCCCAAAGCCAGGACACCATCAGCAGGGAGAGTCAAACCAAATGGCTCATGCAAATACCCATAACTCTATTATAGTAAGTACACTGCTCCAAAAATATAAGGGAACACTGAAATCACACATCGGATCTCGATGAACGTAATACAGCTCTGGAAAAAATTAAGAGACCACTGCACCTTTTTCTTTCCTTTCCAAAAAAGTTGAAAAGGACGGTTTTGAGTGAGTAACAGGATTCTGTTCCCCTGTAACTATGCGGGAACAGAATCCACTTCAAATTACAGCCCTCTTTTCTTGTAACTACACCATAAGTGTTGAGGTGGTTCCATGTAACAACTGGTTAAAATGGACTACAGATACAATTCTTCCTTTGTAACTACAGTGGTATCCACCTATGTGGGATCAGTCTAGTGCTGGGCTACTCAACCCGGGTAGGCCTATCAATATAAATAATAATTATCCTAATCTGCATTAATGCATAAATATTCTGCCTCTTTTGCTACTGCAGCAGCTGCACTTGACGTCACGTGATATATGCATAGCTAACCATGAACAGGCATTGTTGCGCCAAAAAACAGGTGTGTGAGACTGAATGTTGCTAGCTGGCAAACTTATTATTTGCAATGGATGCAGAGGAAGTCAAAACAAAACTGTCCAAAGGAAAGCTGGTAAAAATTACAAATGAAGTGGGAAAAGCTGCCATTAGGAAATCATTTGATTTAGTTGTCACCACTGAAACTAAGATAACCACTGGCTATGTGAAGTGTTGAGTTTGCCCCACTATTTTAAAGTATGACAGCAAGCGAAACGGTACCTTTTCTCTCCTGCGACACTGACCGATGCAGCCATTGCACAACAGAAGGTAGGCCGATCGGTCAGCAAAGCGTGACATTGTTTCTTATCTGCCCCACAACACGTACATAAACAAATAACATATATTTGTTATAGATGGTTATGCACTACCCAATAGCTGTGTCATGTTAAATAAGTAATCGCCCCTTTAAACTCAAGAAATGGTTACACCACCTTTGGTGGCGATAACTAGAACCAAATGCTTCCTGTAGTTATTGACCAGTTTCTCACAACACTATGGCAGGATTATGGCCAACTCCTCCTGAACTGTGTCATTTGGAGTTTTCAGGTCCTGCAACAACATCTCAGTGGGTTGTAGTTCTGGACTTCCAGTAGAAATAGCTTTTCCCTTAATTTTTTTCTTTTTGACTTTTGAAAGTGAATTCATGCTCTTTCGACTGTACTGCAAGCATTGATGTTTTGTACATGTCACGTAGGCTATACCTGTGCAGTGATCCCACTACAGTTGGCAAAGACATAAGCATTAACAAGTTTACCTTTAGAAAAATATTTTTTTAATTATGAATTTATTGCTGGACTGGGTAAGCGGAGCCGACCAAGAACAGCGTCTCTAACTGAGTGAGTGACTGACTGACTAACCCTTGTTAAATAGCGTAGTGGTTAGAGATGTGGACTGTGATGGCAATTCCATCGAATAGAACTCTTACTAAGGAAGGTAAGACAGAGATCAAAATGCTCTTAAGCACAATTACAGTTTATTATATAATATTTGCAAATAGAGACAGAAAGACACTAACACAAGATCAGTGAGAGTCTGTCTGAAGAACAGTTCAGAAAATCTCCTTTTTGTATAGGTAAGAAAGTGTTACAACATATCACAAAATAACTGACATTTCATCAATACAAGTTAATCTGGTCAAACCAGTTAGGTTTATTCCTCTTGTCAGTTTCACTCTCCGCCCAAGGTTTCACCCAAATGCAGGTTGCCCACCTGCATTTTACAAATACCTCTTGACTTCAATTGTCCACCTATGTCTTGTCCCCCTCTTACTTTCGACACCATTAACATATCTTGCATTCTTCCTACTTAGCAAAATACTTGTTTGGTACCTTTCTAATTAGCCCAATACTAAAGTAATTCTCTACTCCCCTATACATCTGTAAAAGGCACTAACACATTAGTTCAACAAATTTCTATATCAACTCTCATGCAGGGGACCGGTGTTTGAGCCTCAAGGCAGTGAAAGCAAATTAGGCATTAGGATTTGTTCAGGATAGACAAAATCTTTGCTGGATACTACCCTCAGTAGACACGTTATAGTAAGCCTAAAATAAAAGTGTTTGCGGTTATATCACGACTATTTCTGGTGGATTTTCGAAGCACGCATCCGTGCATGCTTTTTGGGGTAATATAGGCTAGATCACAAAAAGAGGGGTTTCCACAATTCTCTCGTCGTTGATGATAAACTCAGTTATCGTCACCTATATTGATAGTTATTGTATCAATGTCATTCACGACTGAAAGTAAAACAAGCATTGTTGTGCCATGAAATGAAATAGCTTTGGCAGTGTAAAGTTCATCTTCAGTCTCGCTAGCAATTGCTCTATTCTTATGACTATTCCAAGTAGTAGGTTAGTAGATACTAGTAAGCCTATTACTGGCTAAAAAGCTGTTAAAACGGCCAGTGGCAAAAGCCATGCAGTTCATAGATGCTGTTTGTGGTGGAAGTAAACTTAACAAGAAACGTTATTCAGTTTAACACTTTGCTTAATGGTGACTGGTGAAATATTCAAATTTTGTGGTGTAGTGGTTAAAAATTCAGACTTTCACATGGGAGACCCAGGTTTGAATCCAGTGAGGGCAACAACATTCACCCATTCTAATCACAGGCTGGCCAACCTACAATAGGCTTGCCTGGTTCCTTTTCTTGTTTTGACAAGCATAATCTTTCTCAACATTCCACTGAATCTGGTCATTAATTCTATGAGACGCTATCATTTGTGGTACTAAATTTTCAGTAACTATTTAGAATAACAATGAAGTAACTGAATTTGTATTAATTTAAGATGTTCAAAAGAACGATTAAGACGTCTGCATATACAGACAGATCCCTATCAACTATGTTAATAGTCCAATTTTGTAGTGAACTTGCTGTTGATCCTACTGTACCTAAAAGAAGCAGTATGTCAATCCCCACAGCCACTGCTTGTGTTGCAAGTAGTAAGGCATAAATCAACAGAATTAAGTCAGTCCTGATACATCTGTTTCACATGTTATAAAACTGGTTCAGTTGTAATTTGTAAATGCGTTATTCTGTGTGTCTTTCAATGCATTTCAAGAGGATATAGTCAGGAAAAAACATGCAGTTTTCACTGTCTCTTAAATCATTTTTGTTAGCCTGCTCGGGTTTAGGCTGCACACATTCAATGTAAGTTCAGACACACTACAGTGTGTTGTATTGCGCACATCCCATTTCCTCACTTCCTCTGGACTATTATGTGTGAAACTAATCTCACAGACCTATAAACTCTCAAACATGATACAAACCACCCAGGATGAAATGCCCCTTTAAACATGAAGGAATTGAAATGCATGCTCAATACGATTCAGGTTGGGTAATTGACTTTGCCCAGTAAAGAACATCTTTATATTAATGACTGTGAATGTATTTTGTTCATTTGCAAATATAAATTGATTGTGTTTGTAGTACATCAGGTATAGTTATCCCTACAATAGGAGCAAACCCTCAAGTAAGTGTATTGAATCTAGGTATTCTAACGTGTTAACGGGAGATATTTGCTCCGCAAAGGTGGAAAGTTGTGTTTTTTCTGAGGGGAATTATTCATCTCCGCTGAGATCAGCAGGGCATGAGACAGTATTAGCCAGTATTTTTCCTGTATGTCATTCCATTCATTATTCTCTGTGCACAAATCTGAACAAAGGCAAAACAATAGTTCAAGCAAGCATTTGTTTATCAACAGACATTTGTTGATAGTATTAATATCTAAAGATCTTCATCTTCAGATGGAAATCGGCAATTTTAAAATAGTCTGAAAATATCTGAAAATACAAAATGATTACACATCATTCATCTTCTCAAGTAAACCATAAAATTTAACTGTGTAAATGAAGTTTGTGCTTTGATCAGTGTGTACAGAAAACATTGTGATGCATTATGATATTTTAAATTAATTCACTTTTGATAAGTTCTCTTGCTTTCAGTGAAAGCAGGACAAATGTCAATGTTATGTAGATAGACAATATCATGACCTGTATAATGACTGAAGTCCCATGATTGTACAAAGGCTTTATCCATCATAATTGGGACAATACTGATTTCCCTAAAGAAACTCTTCAGGGGTGGCAGTCCGCGCCTACCGATCAGGCATTTGTACAGAACGTGTCAGCCAATCAGGAGGTAATGGCTAACCGGCCCTCACTTTTCATTTTGAATCGAGCTACTCATCCAAATTCTTTATCTGCACTTTCTGGTTGAAAAAGTATTTTTGCAAACCGACCAAAAACTCTCTAACGAGAGCTACTCTGCTTTTGGCTTAGGTTCAGAAGAAGATTTTGAGTAAGGGTTTAGGCTAGGATATAGGTTATGGTTATTTAGTTCCCTTTACAGAGAAATCAACTGAGACCAAGGTCTTTTTTACAGCTGAGACCTGTATTAAAACAATAAAAACATGCAAAATGGAAAAATAACATGCATTAAGAAAAACACACAATTGTTTCACAATTGACAATAAAAAGAATCCGTTTGACGTCATCTTTCATGGTCCAAGTACTGTTCCAATCCAAAGAACGCAAGTCACCAAGAACACCTAAAGTAATCGGATGTGTTATTGATCTGCCCCTTTTATTAAGGATGCATTTCCTTTTCAAAAAGTTGAAAAGGATAGTTTTGAGTGAGGAACACAGTGAGGTCTCTTAATTTTAACCCTTCTGCTCCTCACTCAAAACCTTCCTTTTCAACTTTTTTGGAAAGGAAAGAAAAAGGTGCAGTGGTTTCGTAATTTTTTCCGGAGCTGTATATTACATTATAAAAAATATAATTTTTTTTTGATTTTGACATCACTAGGCCAGCAAAAAAGGGCTCTGGTCTGCAGCAGTTTCGAAAAATATCTTCTTGTATACCAAATAATAACTTTATCAAGTCGTCAGTGTTTTGTAATTATTAGCGATATAAAATGTTAAATGGCATGTCATTAATTACCATTTCTGAAATTCCCAACTTAGTTAAAAAATATGACCCCGTTCCCAATTATCGTCTAACTATTTTGTTCAATTGCATGTTATTTCGTTTCATAGACAGTAATTAGCCAAACAAGCTCAACGTAACCTTCATAAGTGTTTTTCACTGATCATATTTGTCCATTACTAAATATGCAAGAATCGGAATTCGTTCTTTTTTACAATCTTTAGTGAAATTGCGAATAATCACCTAAATAAAGGCATTATTAACACACAAACCATTGTCTGATGGTTAGCATATGTTTTATTGATACAAGTGGAGTGATACTCAGGAACATAACACATCTTAGAAGGTTGCTCAATAAATATTCAGTATACTCTTTAACAGTACTACTGCCCAAAATAGTTTCAAAATATAATTTTAACCAGTCGAAATTAGAATACCGCTCCATATCTAATAAGCAACATGGTGTTATGGGCTGCTGTGGTGGCAATTTTTGTTGTGTCATAATATACAGTTCTGAAATTGTCAGTGCATACTGAAATAATGTACATTAAGAAATCACGCTGAGGGGCCATCAGTGATATATTAAAAGTTACTTGTGAAAAGGTTTAAATCTGTCATTTGATACTATAGAAGTTGCGTTTGAAGCGTTTTTCACTAATTCAGAATTGCAGAAAAACATTTAGGCCTGACTTAGTGGGTCCCAATTGCAAATATGTTCCTTGGGAGGAGTTGGACTTATATACCTCTTTTCAAGATTTTATTTTGAACATGGTGAGTATGGTGACCTTGCTAATGTGAAAAACCTCAATAGCGCCACCGTGTGGTTGATAAAAAAAATCCTTGCTGTCATTTTTTCCATATGGTCCTTGTCAACATACATACCAAGTAGAATTATTATACCATTACCCTTGTAGGAGGTGTCTATAAATGTGCAAAACCACACCTCCACACATGTTCATTGGTCAATAGCATCCATGTTTTTTGACATACTGGCCTGGCTGATATAACTTTTGAGGACCTTGGTCCCTAGATGCCAAATATCATAGTACGTGAAGATCGGACATTTGGTGCCAGAGGAGTTAATTTTTTTGTGTTTTTCAAAAAATCCAAAATGGCGGAAAATCCATCATGGCGGACTTTATGGGTCCCAGAGGCAAAAATGTTTGTCATGAGGAGCTACACCTATGTACCAATTTTTAAGACTCTAAGTTACAATGGGTGGGCGTGGTGAGCTTGCAAAACGTGCAACTTTGGAGGCTTGTGACAGCGCCACCATGAGGCCGACATGCACGCCACTGCACCAGAAGTTGCGGCCCTTGGCCCTTTACTACCATATAAAATTTGGGGATCTTTAAGCCATTTTATCTCACAGGAATTTGCAAAAAACACCCTTTTTTGCCGGAAGTATAATAATAATTAAAGCTGCAAGCAACATTTAGCGGGTTTCAGCATTAAGCTATTAGTAGCCAGATTGCAGTTTTTCCAATAGGACACAAATCCAACTCATGTCCATAGCTGTAAACAATATTACATGTATGTTTTTTCCTTTTCACTAGTATCCCCATGTGGCCAAATGGAAACATCTTTCTTATAAACTAAACACACAACCCTGATCATGTGTACCAAATGTAATCACACTTAACATCGGTCATTTGATGCTATACAAGTAGCGTTTGAAGCATTTTTCACAAATTCAAAATTGCCGATAAAACATTACGCCCGATTTAATGGGTCCCAATTGCAAATATGTTCTTTGGGTGGAGATGGACTTATACACCTCTTTTCAAGATTTTATTTTAAACGGGTTAAGCATGGTAAGCTTGCAAATGTGGGAAACCTCAATAGCGCCACCATGTGGATGATAAAAAATTATTTGCAGTCATTATGGTTGTATCATCTTTGTTAACATATGCACCAAGTAGAATCATAATACCATTATCCTTATAGGACATGTCTATATATGTACAAAACCACGCCCCTGCACATGTCCATCTGTCAATGCTGCCATGTTTTTCAACATACCGGCCTCAATGATATAACTTTTGGAGACCATCGTCCATAGATGTCAAATATCAAAGTGCATGAAGATCGGACATTTGGTGCTGGAGGAGTTAATTTTTTAGTGTTTTTCACAAATTCAAAATGTCCGCCAAAGCTTTAAAGCGAAGTTAATGAGTCCCAATGGCAAATATGTTCCTTGTGAGGAGGTGGACTTATCTACCTCTTTTCATGGCTGTATCTCAAACAGAGTGAGTATGGTGACCTTGCTAATGTGAAAAACATCAATAGCGCCACCATGTGGTTGATAAAAAAATGCTTGCAGTCATTTTTTCTGTATGGTCCTTGTCAACATCCATACCAAGTAGAATCATTATACCATTATCCTTGAAGGCGGTGTCTATATATAAAAAAATTTAAAAATAAATTAATTGTAAAAGTTTGTAGGTGGCTGTTAGCTGGTGTTTGATCATTGGTTATCAGGGGTTCTGTGGTAGGAGAAACTCTATTGTTAATGTTAGTATTAGTAGGGTTTCAGCAGTTCACTGGTGAAACCCTATTGTGTTTGTTCCAGTTCATTATTAGTGTTTCAGCAGTTCACTGGTGAAACCCTATTGTGTTTGTTCCGGTTCATTAGGGTTTCAGCAGTTCACTGGTGAAACCCTATTGTTTGTTCCAGTTCATTATTAGAGTTTCAGCAGTTAATTGGTGAAACCCTATTGTGTTTGTTCTAGTTCAATATTAGTGTTTCAGCAGTTCACTGGTGAAACACTATTGTTTTTGTACCAGTTCATTATTATTATTAGTGTTTCAGCAGTTCACTGGTGAAACCCTATTGTGTTTGTTGTGGTTCATTATTAGGGTTTCAGCAGTTCACTGGTGAAACCCTATTGTGTTTGTTCCGGTTCATTAGGATTTCAACAGTTCACTGGTGAAACCCTATTGTTTGTTCCGGTTCATTATTAGAGTTTCAGCAGTTCATTGGTGAAACCCTATTGTGTATGTTCCAGTTCATTATTAGTGTTTCAGCAGTTCACTGGTGAAACACTATTGTTTTTGTACCAGTTCATTATTATTATTATTATTATTATTATTAGTGTTTCAAAAAATCCAAAAAGGGCGGAAAATCCATCATGACAGACTTTGTGTCCCAGAGGCAAAAATGTTCATCATGAGGAGCTACACCTATGTACCAATTTTCAAGACTCTACATTACAATGGTTGGGCGTGGTGGGCTTGCAAACAGTGCGACTTTGGAGGCTTGTGACAGCACCACCATGAGGCCGAAATGCACGCCACTGCACCAGAAGTTGCGGCCCTTGGCCCTTTACTAACATAAAAATGTGGGGATCTTTAAGCCATTTTATCTCACGGGAATTTGCAAAAAACACCCATTTTTGCCAGAAGTATAATAATAAGAATAATGAACCATCATCAGTGGTGGTTATATCATTTTCATTAGTTAACTGCTTTTACCAGCTATATATACAGAACTGAATATATTGAGTTTGCTAGCCAGCTTCATAGTGGGCTAGTCAGCTAGGGACTCAAAAGCATAATTGCTAGCTAGCTACAACAACAATCAGCCATTAATGTTACTCTGTGTAACTTCACTTACCGTCACAGAAGGCCAGACATTACGTCTGAAATGTGGATATTTGTTTTCCTCGTAAATATGTAAATACAACTCCTCTATATAATACATTTCTGAATAACATAATACATTTAATACATAATACATTCCTCTATATAATACATTTCTGAATAAAATTAACAACAGTACACAGAGTTTGTTAACTGACTAGTTAGATAGTGACAGGCTTCCTACGGTTACGACTACATCGCATGCCTACTTTTGAAACATGCTTGTTCCCTTTCTGCAATGTAGGCGCGCACAGGACGCACGCAGCTTGTGATCTGTTGAAAGTTTAAAGGACATGAGACGACAACAGCTCCGTAAAACAAAAATTAATGGATTTTTCAATGGTCGAATGAGACTTTTGAAATGTATGGATCATTTAAGTTAGGATTAATGGGTAAACTCAATGCATCCCTTAAAATGTCCTTATATTGACTATTAAAGGTTCCACCTTAAAACCAAAATTAAGGCATTTTTCAGTGGTCTAAATTACATTTTTGAAATTAATGGATAATTTAAGGGATTTAATTTTCTTAATTAAGGACCCATTAATTCATATTAAGGTATTTCGTATGATTTCAGGTGTTTAAGGCAATATTAATAGTATTTTAAGGGATTCAAGTTTCATAGTGTATGATAGAAGCACACACATCTTAAACACATCTCAAAGTAGACCAAAAATGCTGGTGATTGCCCCAGATAAAGGATCATGCTCCCTGCAGTTGAATGCGAATTAACTTGAGAATTAAGTGTTATGTTGATGACATAGTTGATCAATGTTTATCACATGCAGTGGGACAAAGTCTGTTTTACCTCTAAACTTAGTATTGCAATCTTGTTCATGAAAAGCCTTTTTTATTAGGAGTGAAACACAATATGAAACATGTAATCTGTCTAAATAGGCCTCTATGAAATTTTGCAGATTATTTTTATAAAACCATGAAGATGATCCAGCTTCCTATGCAATTCATCAAATGTATCTTCAATGACCGATTGACCGATTTGAGACAAACAGTTGGACATTTGAATTGTAAACCTTTATTGTCTTAAAATAGCAGAAGGTAGGGGAAGATGTGTTGTAAGAGCACTTGAAGGTAGGCTCTGTGTAGACTGACACGATCATGCTGTTTGCTTGCCAGACTCCAACTTTTATACTAATAATCTGGAGTCGCAATTTGAACATGTGCGATTTCAAAAGCGCTGAAAGCTGCGATTTTGGCCTTTTATTTTTATGCTCAATCAAAATAATTTTTACTGGTGCGATATCATATTCATATTTGTATACAATTTATTAGGAGTTGATTTTAGAATCTATTTGCCTACTCTAATAATAACTAAATAATAATTTAGTTTATTAGTATAAAGGTTGGAGTCTGGCAAGTGAACGACACGATTCGCTTGCCTTGATTAGGACTTGCTGTTAAGAAGAGGAAGGGGATCGTTTAAGGAAATGAACCCAGAGGACAATGAGATCATAGCAACATCTCTGATGTAGCCTATACTGTATGCTCAGTTCCCAAAGATTGTCAAGAGTTTATTCTGCTGACTAATTTCAATAAAAAACATTTCTTGGATCATAGAATTTGTTTTATTGCTGTTATATTGCTGAATTTTAATGGCCATATTGGCTGATTTGATAAAACAAATGAGTTGATGCAACAAATAAGTGACTGACACATTTGTCTATTAAATACAGTAATAGAATAAACTCTGACTGACAAAGGCAGAGGGCTGTGGAACCAAGTGCAGACATGGAGTCAGAGAGGAGGTGTTGTGCAAAGGTGTTTATTTTGGGATAGGCAGTCTCGTGGTTGGCGGGCAGGCAATGGTCAGACAATGTGTCAGATTACTTGAGGTGCCGAGAAATAGGCTGGTTTGAGGTCGGGGACAGGCAAAGGTTGTAAGGGGTGATCCAAAAGGCAGAGACCACCTGGCCTGTCTGGCATTCCACCTCTTGGCAGACCAGACATACTCCAGGTTCTTGTGATCTGTCCATACCAAGAAGGGCTGTTCTGCCCCTTCCAGCCAGTGCATCCACTTGTCAAATGCCACCTTCACAGCCAGGAGTTCTCTGTTCCTGATGTCGTAGTTCTCCTCCGCTGGGGAGAGCCGGCGTGAGAGGAACGCACAGGGATGCACCTTATTGTCCACACTTGACCTCTGCGTCAAGACCGCCCTCACTCCCACGTCCGAAGCGTCAGTTTCCACTATGAACTGCCAGGCTGGGTCAGGGTGAACGAGGACAGGAGTGGTGGTAAACCGCCATCTGAGAGAGGTGAAAGCCCGGTTGTGGCAGAGGACCACATAAAACGGACCTTGGTGGAGGTGAGTGCAGTGAGGGGGGCGGCCACGGTGCTGTAGTCCCTGATGAATCGCCTGTAAAAATTGGCAAAACCCAGGAAACGCTGGAGCTGAAGCCAAGTGGTAGAACGAACAGGCCACTCCACGACAGCCTGTACCTTCCCTGGATCCATCTGAACACCTCCTGCAGAGATGATGAAACCCAAAAATGGTTCAGTGGACCGATGGAATTCACATTTTTCCGCCTTCACATATGATGGCACAATCATATGGCCTGTGTGAAGGTATAGAAGTGGCACAGGCTTAACTGAAAACCGTCTTTAACCCCATATATTCCGCAGGGACAGACGTGAGATCAATGTCTTTTTCTGGTTCAGAGAAGCTCGATCGTGCCGGAGGCAAGGCAGCCTGCAGGCAATGAGCATGGCCGAACGGGCTCCAGCCCGTGATGGAACCGGTGGACCAGTCAATGTTAGGATTGTGCCGACAGAGCCATGAGTGGCCCAGTACAACGTGAACCTGTGTCGAGTTCAAGGGCAGGAACTGGATCATCTCTTAGTCATCATCATCATCTTCTTCCGCTTATCCTGTGTCGGGTTGCGGGGGCAGCAGCTCCAGTAGGGGACCTCAAACCTCCCTTTCCCGAGCCACATTTGCCAGCTCTGACTGGGGGATCCCGAGGCGTTCCCAGGCCAGTGTCGAAATATAATCTCTCCACCTAGTCCTGGGCCTACCCTGAGGTCTCCTCCCAGCTGGACGTGCCTGGAACACCTCCCTAGGGAGATGTCCTGGGGGCATCCTTAACAGATGCCAGAACCACCTCAACTGGCCCCTTTCGATTCAAAGGAGCAGTGGCTCTACTCTGAGTTGCTCACGGATGACTGAGCTTCTCACCCTATCTCTAAGGGAGACGCAAGCCACCCTTCTGAGAAAACCCATTTCAGCCGCTTGTACTCGCCATTTAGTTCTTTCGGTCATGACTCAGCCTTCATGACCATAGGTGAGGGTAGGAACGAAAATTGACCTGTATATCGAGAGCTTTGCCTTCCGGCTCAGCTCTCTTTTCGTCACAATGGTGCGGTAAAGCGAATGCAAAACCACCCCCGCTGCTCCAAATTCTCCGGCCTAGCTCCCGCTCCATTGTCCCCTCCCTCGCGAACAAGACCCCGAGATACTTGAACTCCTTTACTTGGGGTAACGCCTCATTCCCTACCTGGAGGAGGCACTCCATCGGTTTCCAGCTGAAAACCATGGCCTCAGATTTTGAGGTGCTAATCCTCATCCCATCCGCTTCACACTCGGCTGCAAACCGGACCAGTGAGTGCTGAAGGTCACAGAACGATGATGCCATCAGGACCACATCATCCGCAAAAAGCAGCGATGAGATCCCCAGCCCACCGAACTGCAACCCCTCCCCACCCCAACTACGTCTCGATATCTTGTCCATGAAAGTTACAAACAGGATTGGTGACAAAACGCAGCCCTGGCGGAGGCCAACCCCCACATGGAACAAGTCCGACTTACTACTGAGAACCCAAACACAGCTCTCACTTTGGAAGTACAGGGATTGGATAGCCCTCAGAAGGGACCTCCTCACCCCATACTCCCGCAGCACCTCCCACAGTAACTCCTGGGGGACCCGGTCATACGCCTTCTCCAGATCCACAAAACACATGTAGACTGGATGGGCATATTCCCAGGCCCCCTCCAGGATCCTTGCAAAAGTAAAGAGCTGGTCGGTTGTTCCGCGACCAGGACGGAATCTGCATTGTTCCTCTTCAATCTGAGGTTCGACTATCTGCTGAACCCTCCTTTCCAGTACCTTTGAGTAGACTTTCCCAGGGAGGCTGAGAAGTGTGATACCCCTGTAATTGGCACACACCCTCTGGTCCCCCTTTTTGAACAGGGGAACCACCATCCTGGTCCGCCACTCCTTTGGCACTGTCCCAAAGGAATTTCTGGACAGATCTCCTCAATCCCCGGAGCTTTGCCACTGTAGAGTTGTTTGACTACCTCAGTGACTTCTGCCAAGGAGATTAACGATGTTTCCCCATCAGCCTCCAGCTCTGCCTTCACTATGGAGAGCGTGTTAGTGGGATTTAGGAGTTCCTCAAAGTGTTCCTTCCATCGCCCAATTCATCTCTTGGTGATTACCGGGGAGCATAGACACTGGCTCGGAAATATGGGATGCCCGTCCAGGGCAGTGGCTTCAACAGGGATGTGGAGGGGATGAGACGGGACATTCAACTGAAGCAGGAGGTTGGAATCGATGAAGCATTCATCAGCCCTGGAATCGATGAGGACTTGAACAGACAACGAATGAGACCCCAACACGATAGTGGCATGGAACGGGCTCTGGGCTGTGGGTGTCCAGGGAGTAGATATCCAACTCACCGATAGTCCCGTAGCTATTGGTGAGCCTGGTCTTTTACTGGGCAGTTTGCTACAAAGTGACCGGCACCGCCACAATACAAACAGCTGCGTGAGATGAGCCTCTGCCGATGAGCAGCTGGTGTCAGTCTAGCTCTACCCACCTGCATGGGTTCATGAGCAGTGAGCTTGTCTTTAATGGTTTCCGACAGGCCTAGAAAAAACTCGTCAAACAAGGCTTCGGGGTTCCAGGTGTGGAACGCAACAGCATAGTCAGCAACGCTTCGAGAGCCCTGTCGTAAACGGAATAAACGCCGAGCAGCTTCCCTGTCAGATACGGGGGAACCAAAAACCCGCTTTACCTCCGCCAAGTACGTTTCCAGACTGCTACACACCGGTGATTGCTGTTCCCAAATGGCAATCGCCCAGGCCAACGCCCTGCCCGTCATCAGAGTCATGAGGTAGGCAATCTTCAAACATTCTGTGGGGAACGACGAGGGCTGTAGCTCGAATACCAACAAGCATTGCGTCAAAAAAGACCAACAGGTCTTGGCCTCGTCTGAGAACCGTTCTGGTGGAGGTAGTCGGGGTTCTCGGAGAGGTGTAGCGGAAGCAGGGGAAAAAGCAGGCGTAGGTGGTAGAGGAGGTGGGGACTCCTGGCGAGGTAGGGTCAGGGCCAGCCGTCCCAGCTGCTGGATGATGGCCTCAGTGGGTAGTCGCTGAGCCTCCCTCTGTCTCGCGAGTTCCTCCATGATGGAGCGTAGGGCTTCTTCATGCCGTCCCACGGCAGCCCCTTGCAAGGCTAGAGCGTTCTGTATATGCTCCACGTCCGCTGGGTCCGTCATGGCCAGATCGTTCTGACAAGGGCTGAGGGTTGTGGAACCAAGTGCGGACACAGAGGCAGAGAGGAGGTGTCGTGCAAAGGTGTTTATTTTGGGATAGGCAGTCTCGTGGTCGGCGGGCAGGCAATGGCCAGACAATTGGTCAGATTACTTGAGGTACCGAGGAATAGGCTGGCTCGAGGTCGGGGACAGGCAAAGGTTATAACGACCCATTTTCAATGCCCTGGCTGAGGGAAGGAGGTTCTCACCCAAGATTTGACTGTAATGGCCCCGTCCATCGTCCCTTTGATGCAATGAAGTTGTCCTGTCCCCTTAGCAGAAAAACACCCCCAAAGCATAGTGTTTCTACCTCCATGTTTGACGGTGGGGATGGTGTTCTTGGGGTCATAGGCAGCATTCCTCCTCCTCCAAACACGGCGAGTTGAGTTGATGCCAAAGAGCTCGATTTTGGTCTCATCTGACCACAACACTTTCACCCAGTTCTCTTCTGAATCATTCAAATGTTCATTGGCAAACTTCAGACGGGCCTGTACATGTGCTTTCTTGATCAGGGGGACCTTGCGGGCACTGCAGGATTTCAGTCCTTCACGCCGTAGTGTGTTACCAATTGTTTTCTTGGTGACTATGGTCCCAGCTGCCTTGAGATCATTGACAAGATCCTCCCGTGTAGTTCTGGGCTGATTCCTCACCGTTCTCATGATCATTGCAACTCCACGAGGTGAGATCTTGCATGGAGCCCCAGACCGAGGGAGATTGACAGTTCTTTTGTGTTTCTTCCATTTGCGAATAA
>JACXGI010003342.1:24854-63554 GCA_016801175.1 Esox masquinongy | reverse complement strand
CCCCCCCCCCCCCCCCCCACAACCACCCACCCTCCAAAAAAAAGGATTTGGAGTTAATTCCAGTTTTATTTCACAGCACATTTAGGGCCAGTAAAGTAGACCCTTCAAGATGCAGCAGGGCTATATTTGGTTTTTGGAGACTACCCACGTATGGCACAATGTGCCTGGGTTCCGTCTGTAATACGTCCACTATTAAAGAAATGCAAGGAACCTAGGGAAATGAGTGAAAGTAAACATATAGAATGAAAGAAAAACATAGTCCTTAATGCCTAAAGTCTGGCTGTTCTAATGCCTGAAACGTTCCTTGACAAACTGGACAAAGGATAAATAAAGTAAAAGCTATTAATGTATGTTCTAAATGAGTAGAAACGGTGCTCATTATATCATTTACAGATTTACTAGGTGCCCTGAGCACTGTCTGGAATACTCGATATCCTTTTCTAAATATTTCTCTTCCGCTTATCATCTCCAACCCTCCTTTTTTGTCTGCTATCCTCTTGTCTGAATCCAAATATTCCAGGGCAGAGGTCTACGTGGCCAGCTCCTTATGTGGGTGTTTCAGGAGTACATTACCCTGTATTCAGGGGTTGCAGCTGGTGATAGAAGTAATGTATGAGGTAGGTCGCGCTGAGGTTTGTCCATGTCTGTCCTGTCCGGCCCAGACCACCCAACAAGCAGCTGCCATGATGACCAGGCCTGACAGGAAACAGGAAACAGGAAGCAGCAGGCAGGAAGTCCTGTTCATCTATAGTCTGGTTGACTGTTTGGAATACAACCCATCTCTATTATGTTAGGAGATACAACTAATGACTTAAATCTGCCCAACGTACACTTTTTCTCTTTGAATCCTGTTAATCTATTTATTTCCTATTTCATTTTGTTTTCAAATCAGTTATAAGTTTGCTTCCCTCCTATTTATTTATCCTCAATTTATCTTTCCAGCTCTCACACTGACACTTTCTTCTGCACTCTTCCATCTTTCCAGACATCAATTCTATCCCTCCTCCATGTGAGAACACAAAAAATATAAACACACACAAACACAAAAGGAACACCAAACACAAAGCACAGCACAGCCAGATTTCTACTTTATGCAGAAATATTCTAAAATGTATTTTACAATACAATTAAACATCAAAGCCTGAGATATTCCTCTGTGATCTTTAACACCCTAGCGAACACCCCCATCCACTTACAGCGCCGAGGAGAAGTTTCTGAACGTCATAGCTAATTACTAGATAGAGACAGAAGACTTGGCATCGTTATACAAACAAGGACACATTCATAACTGACTTCGAATACATCATAAACCACTCAAGGACGACATTATTTTCTCTGGCTAATATTATTAACTTTATTAGTAATTACACCCAAATAAAAGATGCTACGGCAATGCTCACAATAAACAGCAACACAGGGGAAATTCTTTCCAATACATGCACCAGTTGTGAAAATAAAACTGTAATTTACACTAAATGACTAGATAAACACATGCCGAGCACGGTTCAGACAGGGTTTCTATGAAAATGGTGCAAAAAAAGGAAAGAGTACAATATCCCAGGCCTACGGAGTGATGCAGGGCACACCTGCTGCACAATAAACAAGGTCGCACACTGAAACCCCTCAAGTTCTTCAGAAAACCAACACATTTGCATCTTCTCAAATGCAGCAGAAAAACACCACTGAGCTATTCTGAGCGGATCCTTAGCAGAGCTCGACAGCATTGCACTGTTCGTCTCAGATCAAATGGGTAAAAAGGCAACTGTCCTGTTGACAGTACACGCTCCAGTGTTCACATGGATCATTGTATCTTTTAGAGCTGAAAAAGGACCCACATAATGAAATGGAACTTCTGAGAATAAAAAAAAAAGATCTCCACATCTGAAGTAAATAAGATTCCCCAGAATTGCTTCGTATACTGCTTAGTTCTTAAGCCGAAGGGCATGAAGTGCAATTACTACAGAATCTAGATCCAGATCTTGCCAACCTGCAATCTGCAAGTGAAAGTGTTTTACTGAGCAAACTCTGCAAACCCCTTCCAAAACATTTGCGATCATTACTGAAGAAAAAAGTACAGCAATAAGGCATATTAAATTATTTGCTTAAATGTAAATGCCTGTGATTTTTCTATTTAGAATAATGTTTTCATAGATTTAGTTTTTCCTTCATTAGGACTTATTTCAAGCCATGTCTTATGCAACATATACCAATAGTTATCACTGTCCAGACTTTTACCTTCAAATGCAAGCGACCAAATTCAGCAGTCCATTTTAGAGTTTATGGAGCATGGTAATGTACGCCTTAAATCAAGCACTTTTTGACAGATTCCCCTTATTTCACAAAATGCCCATAAAGAGCTGCATTCTCTGAGGTCACGCTGTTGAATATCAACTCGTAAATATTCTCCCTATTCATAAATCAGTATTAAAGAGCAATATTCTGACTAGAACAGCCATTCAGAGGACACTCTGGCTTCTTTTTTGGGTTTACGGCAAAAGCGGTGATCGTGGCTCAAAGGGTGTCCCTTCACATGAATAAAGCTTCAGTGAGCCCCCAGTGTACAGCGACGTGCCCCGACAATCAGCTAAATGCCCTGGCCAATCAGAGTGACATGTGAACCTCTAATCCCTCTTTGGGAGAGGCGTAAGAGTGTGTCACTGTTGGTTTTCTGTATCGGTAGCCGAAAATCCCTAATGACTTCTTAGAAAGGAAAGGTCTGAGAAGAGTAAGAGAAACAAAGCAGTGCCGTAGAGAAAGAGAGACATTGTGTGTGAGTGTGTGTGGATTACAGATCTGGGCTGATAGACTCCTCTGTGTGTAATCGCGTGTCCACATGTTAGCGCTCACCTCTTTACTGAGCAGATTAACCTCACGCTAAACCCCAAGAGAGCAACAGGCGAGCGACACAACTTCACTGCTGACGGGGGTTAGGAAGAACTGCAGTATTAGTGTAAGCTTAAATCCACTACTCATTGTCAAAGAACAATTTTGCCTCCTATTCTTTCACAACAGAAAGTCAACAAAATTCTGAGGAATAGAAAATACACTTGAGAATCAAATAAAAAAAAAACATTTAAGAAATCCAAAATCTAAGTAAACAGATATTACTGATAAAAACTCATAAAACTCATAACGCTTTGTCTGAATTTACAGTGGTCATGTACAAACAGCCCAGAGCTAGTAGAAACACTGAAAGCCTCTGGACATGTCTGTACTTTTCCAGGATGTCCTGACAATCCCTGCATTTTCTCAACTACCCCTAACAAAAAAATAAATACAGAAGCAATGTAAGTAAGCAGTCAAATAAAGTGAACTAACTATTTACTGTGAGTAAATAGTTTATTTGAATCTTACATTACACTAACGAACAATACTAACTAACAATTGGCAAAGTCAAATTTTATTAATCTTAAATTTACAAGTGCATACAATAATATTGTGCACATAATCTGCATATCACAGACATTTAGTCTTACAATGGAATCAAAAATGAAATTTACAAAAGCACTGATGAAACCCGCATTGCTGTATCTGCGCAAATGACTACGAGATTTTCCATGACAAATTATATTACATAAAAAATATAAATGAAATTTTAATTTCAATTTCTGAAGAGCAATAACATTTGCCTGAGGACATTGGAGGTGGTGTTGCCTGCTTCACTCTTTATGACAAAAACAAATAAGTTTGGTAAAAGAGGTTTGGACAAGCTTTAAGAAAATGCTAAAGATAAAATCTTTACTATCTTAGAAGATGTCTACTGTACCAAAAGCTGTTAGGCAGATATAGTACATATTATTATTAAATAAATACAGAGATAAGAGTACACAGCCACTATATTAACTATACATATAGCTGAAAAAGTCGGTACTTGCATTTCTGGTGGGTTGAAACAGTCACATTCTATAACTTACTTATCCCCAAGAAAACAGACAAGCTTCTGTTCGTCACAATGGTCCCCATTAGGACATCTACAAGATTCTCCACAATTGAGCTACTTTGAGAGCCATTTGCTTAAGAGCCTTATTATGAAGTATGCACCGACCATGGTAGAATAATTTAATAGAGTTCCCCATAAAGTTATTATAGCTAGATTTTTATTAGACTGGTTATACAGTGGGGAATTTGAATAATATGGCCTGGCGGTAACGCATGGTAAAAAAGGGAAATGTGACTTGTAGTATACAGTAAAAACAAAACAAAAAACAGACAAATAATTGCTACCTTAGTAATATTCCAGTAAAACTCTGCTAAATTGCTTTAATTCAGAATGCATTGGGGACGTTTTAGAAATGTAAAATGTCTTAACCAAATACAAGCCTAACTCCTGACAAGTTGCGTTCTACAAAAGTCTAAATCTACAATTACCAACACTTCATTGTCTACAGTCTGAATGTGTGCCACCGGCAGAAATTTCGAATTTTTAAGTTTTGACCCGTTATAAATGGCAGGATTCCCACACTCCAGTCGGTAGATATATTAAAACAAATACTTCAGAGCAATTATTTTGTTGAATACAAGTCATAACGCGTCAATATGGGTCAGTGCCAATAGCTCTAGCAGGCCTTTCGATTGTGCGCCTGTAGATACGGTGTTGCGATATTGTGGGAATGAAACACTGCAAGGTCAAAGCAACACTACAAAACAAACAGAACCACGAGATAAACCTAGACTATAGTAATTACTCTATAAAATATCTCTTTGCTGCAGATGTCCATTCTGATTATACGACACAGTGGCCATAGGACTTGGTCATGGTAAAATCACATCGTATGAAAAGGTGCAGTTAAGTTTTTTGGGAAGGTAACGCGCTTCTAAATAGCGCTCAAGTTTCCCAGGTGATGTCAAACTGACACACGATCATAAATAAAGACCCCTTACTGCTTTCATCGAGATGGAACTGGTCTTTTGAACATGGCAAAAATGTAATAGCACGTTACTCACTTTATTATGCATGAAATCTGTCCGATAAGTGCAAGATACCACAGGCAGTCTCCGGTTGTGTCGTCCGGCTGAATGACAGAGCGTGCAGGAAGCCGTCGGATGGACTTCGCAAAGACGCACTTAAATCCAGCACAGGCAGAAAAGCAACTCGAAAAAGAACGGAGCCGAAAAGTGTACGTGTCTAAAATGACATAAAAACTAGATGATCACTCGTTTGACAATGTCTTCGAGGACAGTGAGGATGGCTGCTTGGTCTCCAGTGATGTCTCGGCGAAAGGACGGTTGAAGCCGTGGACGTCTGTAGCTGATGATGTTGTGAGGGCTGTTTCTGTTCGCTCCCACAATCCTGGCCGAGTCTCTCCCTCACCCGCTCCCAGCGCGAGGAGAAATAATCGCTTTTACTCCTGATAGGGGGCGGGCTCACATTTCCCTACTACTTTAACGAAAGGGACATAGGCCGAGTACTAATGCATTATTATCTCGAACCTGATAAAGTTGACCGACATTTAAGCACTGTGAGAGGACTATCAGAGTATGATTATGGCCACAATGTGCTTTAATTAAATAACCGTAGAGGGTTCGCTGTCAACCTCTGCAGCTGGTCACCTAATGCAATTCAAGTGTTGTTGTCCTCCTTGAATCTATTAGCGCTACACGCTGATAATTAAGTGCTAGAAGTGTAGTTGACATAATTTGGTTAGATTTGATTCAGACTATAGGCTAAACATGCATGATAGTAATAATAATAAAAACAACAACAATAATAATAATAATAACAATGTCATATGTTCAATTCATCACAAGTTCAGATGTTTGCAAAACGAAATGTTTCTGTGAAAACATTCATTGATGGATGGATCTACAAGAGCTGTTCTGCATCTGTCAATCATTCTCCAGGCCCGAGTTATCTCCCAAGATAAGGCCTGACACAGACAGTAAGCATGAGGAAATTAGCAAGTGTTATCCCCCAACAAAAATGATTTCAAAACATCCACTCAATTAGTGTGAAGATAACAATTAAAACAGCAAGCATGCCAATTCAGATAAGAAAAAAGAGCCAAACCTATTTGCAAGATGGACCCCAGATTTGCCTGTTAATAGCAGGATCTATTGTAATCCAATTATATTCATCTCAGCCTCAAGTTTCTTGAATAGGTATTTGAAAACAAATGTAATCTCAATTTCCCCTTGTGAGAAACATTTGCCCTTTGTGTAAAAAGTTAGACTGTAGACTGGATTAGTTTGCATTTAACACTATGTGCTTGACAGGCTGGTCATCTCAATACTGTACTGTACAAGTCAGAGGAAAAATAGCAAAATGAAATAAATCAGGCTGGCTAATCTGCTTGACGGGCAGACATTACGGCTGGTAACTGAAGCCTTTGGTGTCAGATAACTCGGGATGCCACCTTCACATCACGTGACCCTTTAATCTTTAATTGCATTTCCTCTGGCTAAACCCCAGAAGAATCAATAGGGTAGGGTCTAGTAGATATCGGAGGCCCATCACACGAAAATTATCAATGGTAGGCAATGAAGCTCGGTGTGCATAAACTCTGAATAACCCCTACACACAGGTCATATGGTCCTTTAAAACTATATCTCTGTACAGGGTAGCTCCTTGACCTGGGGCAGACGTGTGCAGATCATTTGTGGAACCTAGCTAACGGGGTGATGTCTATATTGTTCTGGGTATCTCGTGTTGCTGTACAGAGTACCCACCACATGAACGACTTTCCCTTCGTTTTGGGGTCGTCAATCCTCCGTCCAGTCAGTGGTCAGGGCGTCTTTGGCAGTTTGTTAGTGATTCATCAGACGGATCCTGGAGGTTTCAGGGTCTGAGGTCGCATTCGGTCAGCTGGCACCTGGAGAGATCAGAGTGAGGCGTTCAGACTGGGAGAAGGCTGGATAAACCAGTCAAATATACCAGCATCTATTCTGACTGTCCACCAGGGGAACCTGAAAAGACTCACAGGACCTTGGGCTTAGTGCTACAATGTACGTTACGGGGTACTGCAGGGGCTCTCCGGGCAGATTTGGTTGGTTATACAGTAACCACAAACATTAGGGAACCGCTAACTTAAACAGTACCTGCACCTGTGTGTGTGTGTGTGTGTGTGTAGGTGTGTGTGTGTGTGTGTGTGTGTGTGTGTGTGTGTGTATGAGAGAGAGAGAGAGAGACAAATGCAAAGAAAAAAATATACAAAAAAATCCAGATAGGTTACCATTGTCCTGCAGTGGCCAGGATGGTACAGGGTATTCTTACTTCCACATTCTAACAGGACTGGAGCTTACAAGTACTTGATGGTGTTAAGAGGAAGGAAAGTTTACCCCTTGTGGTGGCTGAGCTACAGACACCATGGCTGCACAGTCTCTGCTCTGCAACACACGCACACATTGTGATGTGGTACAGCTTCAGTACTATTGCCATTGCACTAACCCTTTTACATAGTTGAAGTATGAGCGTCACGTCCAACATATCCAACTGAGACTTTTGTGTCTTGTTACCGACAAAATGTACTGAAAACATTGTCAATATGGGTCAGTCCACAGGTCAGCACCTTCTGGAAAGTGTCCCATCTGCTCATCCAACATTTTCCTCATAGTCCCAATTTCCTCGTAAATACAACCCTATTTCCAGAAAAAGTAGGACGCTGCGTAAACTGCAAATAAAACAGAATGCAATGATGTGCGAATAATTTATCCCTTTATTTAATTGAGAATAGTACAAAAACAACATATCAAATGTTGAAACAGAAATGTTATTGTTTTGGGAAAAATACATGAATTTGATGCCAGCAACACGTTTCAAAAAAGTTGGGACAGGGGCATGTTTACCATTGTGTTGCATCACCTCTTCTTTTTACAATAATCATAAGTGTTTGGGAACTGAGGAGACCGAATGCTGTAGTTGTGAAAGTGAAATGTTTTCCCATTCTAGCTTGAGAAATGATTGCAGCTGCTCAAAGGTTTGGGGTCTCCTGTGTCGTATTTGTTTTCAATAGGGGACAGGTCTGGATTGCAGGCAGGCCAGTTTAGCACCTGGACTCTTTTACTACACAGCCATGCTGTTGTAACATGCGCAGAATGTGGTTTGGCATTGTCTTGCTGAAATAAACAAGGCCTTCCCTGAAAAACACATAATCTGGAGGGCAGCATATGTTGCTCCAAAACCTGTATATATTGTTCAGCATTAATGGTGGCTTCACAGATGTGCAAGTCACCCATGCCATGTGCGCTAATGCACCCCCATACCATCGCGGATGCTGGCTTTTGAATTGTGCCCTGATAACAAGCCAGATGGTCCCTCTCCTCTTCAGCCCAGAGGACGCAGCGTCCATGATTCCCCCCAAAAAACACAACATTTGGTTTGTCAGACCACAGGACAGTTTTCCACTTCCTCTCTGGGCTGCTCTTTTTATACCCAATCATGTTACTGACCTGTTGCCAATTGACCTAATTAGTTGTGAGATGTTCCACCAGTTTGATTTTTAGCATTACACAACATTTAATGTCTTGCTGGCATCAATTTTAAGTTGGGCATTTATTTTCAAGAAATAATAACATTTCTCAGTTTCAACATTTGATTTGTTGTCTTTGTACAATTTTCTATTGAATATAGGGTTTAAAGGATTTGCAGATCATTTCATTCTGTTCTTCTTTAGATTTTACACAGCGTCTCAACTTTTTGGGAAACAGGGTTGTACATGGAGTTGCAAGTCTTCTGAGAAATATAAAAGTCAGCAACTTTGAGATCTACTGGTTGGGGGAAAAGTGGAGTGGCCCTCAAACAGAAGAGGTACAGCGGAGTGCAATGGTAGACAAAGAGGTTTGCAGAGGTTGAGTCAGGTCTACTTTCCTAGTGTGTTTTAACCTGTGGAATGTTAATGGCAACCCTCTATACTAACCCTTCTCTTAACACGCCACCCTCTAGAATGCTGAATGTTGTTTGTTAATCAGCTGACTATATTTGAGTAAATCTAATTCCAAGACTGGTGCATCATGTCATCCATCTGAAGTTGGGTCTGAGGGCACGGCTTTTAGCATGTCCTGACATGGATGGTTTGGCCGGTCCAATTTCTAAATATAACAACAGTTTACAATCCCACTGCATATCCCATGAAACAATATTCAGTCCACGGCTGGAAGCTGTTGTCTCATCCAGACACGCTTGTATCAGGGCATCCCTCCCTCTGTCTCTCCCTGTTATGATAACATACCGACCTGAACATATTTAGCACTTTAGGGGAATTGACAGTCACTTCAAAGTACCATGAATAAAACATACTGTTTTCCAGAATGATTATGTAATTTGAAATGTGTCACTCTGTGTATGCACATTTGGGCAAATGACACTTCGTATGGTTTGGCATGCATTGTGCATCGAAGAGGGGAGAGGAACAGCAACTGAATGCAAGTAAAAGACATGAGTGTGGTTTAATACCAATACTACTCCTGATCCCGATTAGAATCTTCCATAAGCCGTCTCTGACTCACTTTATGGCATGTGTCACATAGGATGGGACCGCCGTGAATGGCTGTGTGTCGCTCAGTGAGACCCTTTCCGAAGACAGAGATCAACAGAAACACGTTTCCTGGGCAAACAGGAAGAGTCCAGGCCGCGTGTATTCTGTTGTCGATCACGTCCACGTGAAAAAACAATCTGCCTGTCAAAGTTGATGATGTTGTCAAGGCCTCGGTTCCACTCAAGAGAATTAGCATGCACTGCATTGACATATTTGAAGTTTTGCAGCTCTGTCTGAAGAGGCTTCCAGTTTTTGGTGTGTGACAGTCTCTCTCTGTCTCCTATTCCCTAATGAGTTGCAGAGAGACAGGCGCTGTTCTGACATTGGCTTGAGTTTACATGATGAGACGACCAAACCCATCAGAGAGAGTTTGTCAAGACCTACAGGCCAACTTCACACATGATCCACAAAGGCGGTAGATTGTTTGTTTGTGCGTGCGTGTATTTATATGTGAGTGTTTTTGTGTGTGCGTGTGAGCGTGTCACAGCCATTTGTCATCATCAATCTCAGTTTACCATATGTTCTGGCCTTTAAACTCATGGCGCATACAGTAGAAACTATACTCACTACACAGACCAATGAAGAATACTCACAGTCAAAGGTATAGGATCTTTCTTTTCATCTCCCAGGTGCAATTCTTTTAAAGTGATCCGAAGCAATACATTACATATAATTTTGTCTGCCTTTTGAATAAAGCGCATAATGAAACTGAAGGAAATATCATTTGTAATTACCGTTGTTGAATGATCCCACTGTACAGCATAATTAAAAGAGGAAGGGTGAGGAAGGCAGTTTTTAATTAACAGATGCCATGTGCATTTATGTTTGAATCCATACAAGACAACTGAGTCTAATATCTCAACATAATTACTTACACAAATAAAAAAGTTTGATAAATTCCCAAGTTGAAATTCTGAAAATATAGCATAACCAAGTGCAGTTGCTTGTGGCGAATATTGAAAAGGCAGAGCTGAATTGAATGGTCAGAAAATGATAACCGTAGTATCAGGAAAATATTTACTTCCTGCCAGTGGTTTTCTAGTTGCTGCAGGAGGAGAAGAATGGTTCTGTCCAACCTATGGTCCCGTATAGCCTATTCCAGTCTCTCTCTGCTGGGTGAATTCACCCATAACAGCAATGTGACACACATGATAGTTATACCATACTTAAACACCCAGAGTTAAGGCCAATACAGGGGACAACTAACAGAGGCCCCCTCACATCCTAAAACACTTTAAATTAGACAGTACCACTGTTCAAGGTAAAGCATGTCTAATACAATATTTAAGTGACAACAATACAGTAAAATAACTCTGCAGTCCCAGGTGCTGCATATAGGAGAGCCATATTGGCTTGCCAAAGGTGATTCACCTTGATTAGCAAATTAGCTTTGTTAGCGTCACTGGCCAGTAAGACCTATGGGAACTCAATGTTCTGCAGTCTACCTTACACAGTCCACAATTCTATTCAGTTTTTTTTTTTTTTTTTAGAAAAGGTAGATCTACACGTCATTATATCATTTTTTTTATTCGACATAATTAAATCAGCAAAAAAAATGTTGTTCACATAACCACTACCTTACTCTACTGTAAAATGTAAAATCGGTTGCAAAAAAAAAATCCAATTACATGCGCAAATAACAAAAACTGTAGCAACACTGTTGACAAAAGTGGATACATTGACTTCACCAGTTCAGCATCACTGCGGCTCAGTCGATGCCACGCAAATCTACGGGTGTGTTGAGGGTTTGCCAACCACCACGGGACAGACAGGGGGCTCACACTCCTTGTCTGTCTCATTACCCTCCAGTCCCAGCGTGCTCCAGTAGGCGGAAAGAAAATACCAGACATTTTGTTCATATATTTAAAAAATATTTTCCACCAACATGCCTCAAACAATAAAAAGGGCATACATGTATGACCTACTTTGAGTGTTTCATCCACATGTTTAGCATTTTCGACAACCAAGTGAGTATATGCCAATCTCCATCAATACCCTTTACTGAGTATCGAAGGCTTGGCTTGACAATGTCACCATGTAATTTAGATCTTGGGTGTTTTGCAAAAGATCTATTTTACCATTCAGTTTGTTTATAGGAGACAAACACCTGATTTAAATTAAGTGAATTGAATGAAACATTGAAATAAAAGAACTTTTTCGACACTCCTCAAATTACATTTTCACTGCAATTTACACTTACTGTACACAATCAAATTTTATTCAAATGTACTCACTTGAAAACAATAATGCAATTATGCATTACAGCGACATACCTGCCCTCTCTGCCGACTATCAGCTAATCCTCTATGCTGTTGCGTGTTAATATGGAATATAGGCGCAGATTAGAATGTTTTTTTTTATTAAGATTGCTAGCATAAGTTGGAAGGTTTAAAGCATTAAAATATCTCAATATTGCCATGATCAATCAGAACCAGAGAATGAGCACCTATTTAGCTCTGCTACAGATATTCCTCAAATCAAGTGTTGTGGGATGACAACAAATATTTATAAAAAAAACTGCAGCTTACAGCTCCAGTGCGTCACTTCCGATAGAGGCTTGTCCAACACAACACATGGTTCTAAAAGTGTGCTGAGCTTCAGCAGAAAAAAAAATGTCTGACTCAAGCGCAAGCAACTAGTCGAAGGAACTGCTGAAACGTCTTTTACATCCAAGCTGAATGAAAAGATAAGTTGATGAGGTGCAGAAAAAAAGAAAGCCAATAACTATCATTTTCCTCTGAGCTGCAATTTACCGATGGAGAGAGATGCCTGATTTTGTGGTGTAGGCGTACTTTGACTGCTCAAGGGTGACTACAGGTGTCTGATATGAAACTGCAATTTAACCTCCATGGTGTTGTTTCCCATATTTGCCCCAAACGACCTATTGTAGGTTTAACCTATTGCAGAAAATGCGGCAAAAGGGTAAATACAAATCATGGAAAAAACAAATTATCCTCGCCTTTGCCCAATAAAACAGCACAACCTTCCCAAAAGAAAAATAATAACAAAAGACAGTACTCTCCAATTTCCGACCAGCTTCCCCAATCCCCCCAACCTCCAGTAAATTTTTAACTGTCCCTAAAACAGCCTTGTTCAAACTGTTGAACATTTCATCAGTACATGAATAGACTTAATATTCACATCAATTTCCATTTCCTGTATCCTCCTCATGTCCAGTGTTTAGGCTGCTAAAATTACAAATGCTGACAGGGAAAATCGTCTCGGATTGCTGTGGTTTTGCTCTACATTTCAGTCTTTCAGTCAAAGTTCCCTTTGTCTCCAGATTACTTCATGTGAGAAAAAAAGTGCCTCTCCCTCGATAATGATTTTTCCTCCTTTTGAACGGTTGGAAAGTAATTCCCTCTTAACTGCTCAGAAACAGGCACAGTTATTTCATTGTTTCAGGCCCCTTTTCTAATGGAGCCTGTAAAGCGGGGATGCCAATGTTACATTTTTCTCTCTCCAGTAGAGGGGTGCCAACCGGTGTTTCCTGAGGCTGAGCAGAAGCTGTGCCTGACAGATGTGCGCAACCCTGGGGCAGTGGAAAGATCACACGCGTGATCTGACGTTTCAGCAGTCATGGTCACAATGCAAATATTTCAACTATCAAGGTACTGCAGCAGTTAACCAAAAAGTCCCACAGCCTGAAATCTAAAGCATTTCCAACTACTGAATTTAACGTAAAGTTATGAAATGTAATTCATCATTTTGTCGGTTTAGCTGCAATCAAACAGTCGATAAGTTAACCTGAATGTGCATCCTAGAGCTCTACAGGTATTTTACCCTGAAGTGTGCATGCATTTAAACATGTTGCGTGCCTGTGTGCACACGCATGTGCGCACACATGCGCACACACACACATATATATATATATATATATATTTTTTTTTTTCAATAATCCTAACATTACCTCTTACCCAACCCTAACACTTATGTAAAAAAATAAAATGGGTATTGGAAAAAGGTCCCCATTAGTCACATATTTCTGAATTAACCACAATTTATGGATTTTTTTCTCCATCATATATAGTTCAGTCACAAACACACACACATGTAAGTGCACACATTGCTTTAGACTCATAAGAGCTGGTATCTGGGCAGAAGAAGATTGGTGTAACACAAGTGGCTGATGGGATATGCTGCAGGGGGGTAAATTATTCAAATGGGAACTGAGAGTCCTAGCCGCTGGCAAGACAATGATGTCATAACACCTAGGTTTTGTTCAGCCCTGACCTAAGGCCCTCAGCACTGGCTAGGACTGGAACTGATCTATGGTCATTCCAGATGGGAGGCGTTAGGCCATTCAGGGACCTGGATGGCTTATTAACTACTAGACTGATGTGGCGCAGTTGGTTGTTCATCAGTGAGCCCGAGTCCTAAAATGAGGGCATAAGATCCGGGGGATTGGAGAATAGACATGATCACTGTTTCTTGTTCCCACGCTACCGGTCAAATGTTTGGACTGACCCACTGAAGTGAATGGGTAGGTGTGTCCAAACTTTTGACTGGTACTGTACACACACACCACCAAGTCCCAGAGAGCAACAGGGACCTCGAGGCATTCGGGTAACACTAAACAACACTCAGCAGGAGTATGCAGCATACATCTCCCACATACATAAACTGCCGTTGTTAACATCCAGCCGGGGAGTCAAGCCAATGGATGTCTGTGTGTATTATCGTGAAATGCCACCCTGACAGAGATGTTGGATACTCTGATGGGATCATTATGTCTCCGTCCTAACAATGGGATTCGTTGCCAAGAGCAGACTCTTTGGATTGATGGATAAATCTTGTAATTTGACCACTTTTTCAATGTTCAATGAGAGGTGAGGATGTCAACTGTCTGCGTTCACTGTTGAACAAGATTTTACCTCAAAGTTGCAAGGACGTCACAATGGCTCACACTAATTATCCATACCACCAAACTACTTAAACACGACAAAACATGGATTTGATAAAATAAGTCTAATTTGTAATAAAAATAACAAACTAACCTCCCATTTTTTATTTTGATAATACATGAACTGCCTATCATGGAGACATTTTGGACCAATTGTGAAGTGCCTGACCCCATCATGATATAATGTACCCTGCCACCCCCAGCCAAACCAGGAACACGGCCACCGCGAAGGATGACATGTCGTGCCTCCCGTACCACCAAATGTATTCATGTTCAGATGCCATCTGATGGGAGGCAGGCCACTGAGATTAGCAGCAGATGAAAAGGCTCGTGGCATTGTGCCGCGCGACTAGCACTCATGTTTTGTTGACTTCCGCAGCCCCAGCAGAGAAACCGAGCAGCGCACCGTACAGACGACACCGACACACTGCTCAGGGGGGTAGACGCAGACTGCAGAGGGATTTTTCATGAAAGAGACCGGACCGCGGCTGGGACGTGGAAATTTGGAATGAAATAATAAAGCGAGTAGAAGAGAAAGGAAAAAATACCAGGCCCATTACAGCAAGCAATTACAGTGGAACAAAGACACTTGTCCTTTCCATGCCATCACGATTAAACTACTACCAGGTGTATAATACGACTTGTTTCAGTGATAATTTGTTTTAAATATGAAATGCACTTTCTACAATAACATGGCTTTTGTAACCAAAGATCACAGTGTCTGGATCTGTAGTAGGCAGCATAACGACAACAATTACTGCAAAGCCACATGCCAAGGGTACTTAAAACACATCAGTAGCAGTAGATAGACCCCTACACCACTCAGTTTTTTCCACAGTCTGTTTTCCACAAAACTTTGGTGTGAATCCAAATTAGCATATCCATTGCACCAAACCCCTAGAAAGACAAGAAGTGAAACACACCCAAAAGTCTAATCTCTGCAATCAACGGTAAGAAAGTTTTTACACTGCATCAGTTTTGATTAAATGAATGAGACCGGTTACTAAATTTGCATAGAGTAAACCTGGGAAAATGTAAATAGTAGCGCATAACATATCCATGTTACACTGAACGTGGGACACTTTTATGACAGATACTTGCTCCAGCTATTCAGGTCTAAAGACAATATTCATTGAAGTGAAATGAGTGGACATGAAGTCTGGTTCCGTAGGTCCTTAAACGAGCACCATATACAGAATCAGAAAGAGAAATGTTGTTAGGAGGCAACTAAAAACATCGTCCACCGGCAACCAATTCTACTATTACCAGCAACAGCAGTTGTTTGACAGAGAGCGCCATGTTAGTTACCAGGTGAACAACATGGTCAGTGAGTTCATAAACCTTCCAGGTCAGAGGTTTGGCCAAAGTGTCACGTGCGCATACGTTGTGCCTTACAGTGCAGCAAGTTTATTGTTAGGGTGAATTGAAATTTTATTTGCATATTATGTAAATCCTATTTAAATAAAATTGTTTCCACATAAAATGTGATCAAAGTTTAATACAAAAGACCTAAAAAATGTCTGTGAGTGCCAAGACTATTATAGACCCCACACCATAGTGCAAGCTAATGTTAACTGACTGAATGTCAATTTGGAGTGTGGATGGTAAACTGTCGGGCTACAGAGTGTTAGCAAAATGACAGGATGGTAATTCAAAGTGAAAGAGACGCCTACATAAGAGAGCTCGCCACCCTGCAGAGAGGGAAAAACAATGTGTTTCCTACACTCTACTTCCCATCAAAGCAGTGGAATTTTGGGGCAAAGAAAGTGTGGAAGTGAAGAGAGGTTTTTACAAACTGGGTCAAAGTTTCTTAAGGTCCCATCTCTTCCACGTTGATGTTAAGAGGAGGGTTTAGGTATGTACACCTACCCCCAAAGCCCTAAACAACTTCAGTACATTTTCACTATGTAGACCTGCCCCTAAAACCCTAAACACTTCAGTAATTATTCATTATGTAGACCTGACCCTAAAGCCCTGAACACTTCAGTAATTATTCACTATGTAGACCTGACCCTAAAGCCCTGAACATTTCAGTAAATATTCACTATATAGACCTGACCCTAAAGCCCTGAAACATTCAGTAATGATTCACTGTAAAGTCATGTCCCTAAACAGCTGAACACTTAACAGTAATTATTCACAAGATAGACCTGACCCTAAAGCCCTGAACACTTCAGCAAATATTCCATGTGTAGACCTGACAATAAAGCCCTGAACGCTTCAACATACAGCTCCGGAAAAAACTGAAGAAACCACTGCACCTTTTTCTTTCCTTTCCAAAAAAGTCGAAAAGGAAGGTTTTGAGTGAGGAACAGAAGGGATAAAATTACGAGACCACTGCAAATTGAACGCTTGTGTTCCTCACTCAAAACTTTCCTTTTCAACTTTTTTGGAAAGGAAAGAAAAAGGTGCAGTGGTCTCTTCATTTTTTCCAGAGCTGTATATTCACTGTCTAGACCTGACCCTAACGCCCTGAACACTTCAGTATATATTCACTGTGTCAACCTGACCCTAAAGTTTTGAACACCTCTGTAAATATTCACTATGTAGATCAAACCCTAAACACCTGAACAGTTCAGTAAATACTCACTATTAAGACCTGACCATAAATGCCTGAACACTTCAGCCAATACAATGTAGACCTGAAACTGAAGCCCTGAACACTTCAGTAAATATTCACTGTGTAGACCTGACCCTAAAGCCCTGAACACTTCAGTAAATATTCACTATATACATATGACCCAAAAGCTCTGAATAGAGTAAATATTTACTATATAGACCTGACCCTAAAGACCTCTACACACCACTACATATTCACTATGTAGTCATGACCTAAAGACCTGAATACGTCAGTAAATATTCACTATATAAAACTAACCCTAAAGACCTCTACACTTCACTACATATTCACTATGTAGTCATGACCCTAAAGACCTCTACACTTCACTACATATTCACTATGTAGTCATGACCCTAAAGACCTCTACACTTCACTACATATTCACTATGTAGTCATGACCCTAAAGACCTCTACACTTCATTACATATTCACTATGTAGTCGTGACCTAAAAACCTCTACACTTCACTACATATTCACTATGTAGTCATGACCCCAAAGACCACATCACATCACTACATTTTCACTATGTAGTCGTGACCCTAAAGACCACTACACATCACTACATATTCACTATGTAGTCATGACCCTAAAGACCACTATACATCAATACATATTCACTATGTAGTCATGACCCTAAAGACCTCTACACATCACTACATATTCACTATGTAGTCATGACCCTAAAGACCTCTACACATCACTACATATTCACTATGTCGTCATGACCCTAAAGACCTCTACACATCACTACCTAATCACTATGTCGTCATGACCCTAAAGACCTCTACACATCACTACCTAATCACTATGTCGTCAAGACCCTAAAGACCTCTACACATCACTACATATTCACTATGTAGTCATGACCCTAAAGACCTCTACACATCACTACATATTCACTATGTAGTCATGATCCTAAAGACCTCTACACATCACTACATATTCACTATGAAGTCATGATCCTAAAGACCTGAACACTTTTAGTCATGTATATTATGAATGTTATCAATTAGTTTATTGGGATGGTATTGACTTTTATTTCTGGTGCTAATTATGATGTGGACGTCAATCTACGAGAGCAGATAGAAAGAGGGAAAAGTTCAGGAAATTAAATATGTTTCATTTTCATTTTCACCTGAATATATATCCTGTCTTGAATGAACAGGTATAATTAGAACTTATTTAATTGTTTTCAACACTACAATTTTATTTTGTTCTGAGGTTAGCAGTTTATTTTTATTCAGTGCTATCAGTTGAAAGATTTTTTTTCATGTAAAAAAAATGTTTTCAATATTATTGGCTACCAATTTCAAGCGAAAAAAGAATCTATGCAGATCCTTGCTATAGTCCTCCTTGATATTAAATAATGTTTAACTGAAAACTGATTCCAGAACAAAAAGAAAAATATTTCTGGAGATTTGTTCAGCAGTTATATTTGTCTGAAATCATTAATCATTAATGAGCAGTGTCAACTACATCATATGGATTCCATCTTCATGCCCTTATTTTATGATGTGCAACATGACCATTCATGTTCTGTAAAGATCTCTTAATAGATTTAAAGAAACAATATCTAAATCACCAGGGTCGCAACTATAATCTGTAAATCCATATGCCTGATTGACTAAGACAGCATATGCATATTGGTTAAAAAATGATTATTTTAATCATATTTTTACAGTTATAAAAGCAACTGAATAAAAATAAAATTTCCACTTTGTATATCATTTCAATAAGGAACAAGACTTCAATAAACTTTTTTTAAAACACAATTTTCGAATTATTTATTTTTCTAAAATGTTTTTATTGAAATAGGCAATAGGCATATACAGCTCTGGAAAAAATGAAGAGACCACTGCACCTTTTTCTTTCCTTTCCAAAAAAGTTGAAAAGGAAAGTTTTGAGTGAGAAACAGAAGCGTTCAATTTGCAATTTGTCTCTTAATTTTAACCCTTCTGTTCCTCACTCAAAACCTTCCTTTTCGACTTTTTTGGAAAGGAAAGAAAAAGGTGCAGTGGTCTTTTAATTTATTCCGAAGCTGCATATATATATTTATATATATATATATATATATATATATATATTTGTTATGTTGTGAACTCCGTGCCTTGTCAGCTCTGTAACTGACGGCTATGCCCTTAAGAAAAATAGGCAAATCCTTCTGGAAGATACAATTATTGACATATCTGCTGAGTTAGATTTGTGGGATAATGTTTACTTTATAAAAGCTGTTTTATGTTTTGAATGTAGGACATTACAAGTGAAATTGCTACATAAATTAACACCAGAGCATTTTAAAGTGCAATAAAATAAAACAAAAAGAAGCTTGGAGATTTGTATTACATATTTAAATAACCTAATGTTAGGATTAAAAAAGTCAATGCCTATCAAACCTCGTGAGACAAAACATTTAAAAGAAAAATTGCCTTTTATGGCATCTGACTGAGTTGGCATGAATTCTCTAAGTTGCATTTTTTGAAGAATGTTCCTTTATATGGTATGATAGCATCGACTTGTACACACATTTGCATATAAATGATCAACTTAAAGCATTTGTGAAAAATGCTATTATTATTATTTTTTAAATATTACGCCTGCCTATAAGGCAATCAACAGTTGCATTCAAACTTGTTGTGTAGATTAAGTTCCCATAACATGGTTTCGTGTCCAATGGGCCATTCTAAACTTACTTTCTTGAATCAAATGTCTGAAAAAAAAGTTTAAACAAAGCCTTTCAACATTCATAAAATTCAAACTCAACATTTGTTTGGGAATGGAATTCTTTGCGGTTGCTTTAGGACATTTGCCTGCTATTGAGTGACATTTTCTTCCCATGCCTTCAGAGCCCATGACTTGGTTCAATATGAACTCCCTTCAGTTGGTGCAATATGACAAATTTCCTCTTTGTTTCACAGTTTAGCAAGTAATGTCTTACTTAAGTGTTGGTCTATGTGATATAAATTGATATTGAAGTCTGCAGCAGTCACTTAAATAGCTACCTTGCGTAGGTAAGCCATTTCTAAGACAAACAGTATGTTGAAGCAATGCACTTTTTATTCACAGATTATTTCAGATTACGCAACTAGGTGTTCTTAGCAATTAACTTTAGGAAGACCAATAACCCAAACTGACTGTGAAGAATTAAAACAAAAAACACAACATGGTATTAGGTTCCTCTTTAGAGAGTCAAACCATTTGTCATGCCTTGGAGAAATGAAAAGTATACGTATAAAACTCAAACATATGTAGCTACAGGAGTCTCGATGGGCTATTCACATGTACAGAAGTGATTGGCAACAGCTGTTTGTAACTGCCCGATCTCCAACTTCAGCATAGCTCAACCCTTAAGCTTTTCCATCGACTTCTTTCTCTGTCACGCACTAACTGTAAGTACCTGAGCTAAATGAACCTAGCTTCCATTCTCTCCCCATATGGGTCTGATTGCAGATCCAGGTTTCTTTTTATTGTTGACATGACCAAGTTTTTGTTTCATTTTCCAATAAAGGCTACACTAGTCAATATAAATAATTTAGTAACAATATGCCAATACTACTGTATATTACAAGGGAGTTAGTTGTTTGACAGATTTATGGCTGGTGGCTTGGAAAATGCCATCATCCAAAAAGAGTGCCCATGCCAGAACAATATTTTTCCACAAGCAAAAAGTCACAGTACACCATGCTGAGTTAAAGGGGAAGCTAAAAGTGTGTTCTGTAAACTCACCGTACTGTTTCTCTGCTTCTCCAGGAAGTACTACCCTACAGTACCAGCTGAGGGACAGACAAAAAAAGAGATAAACTTTCGTGACAAGTAAAAGAAGAGTAAAAAGTGAACTGTAAAGCAAAACACAAAATGTCCTGCATGTATGAAAGCCAGACCAGCTGGCTTTGAATTGAAACCCCTGTTTTGGGTTGTGTTTTGTTCCTGATCTGTCTCTACACTGAACCCAGGACCTGCCCAAACCCCCCACCCCATGTCACCCTCTTCCCTCAACCCAATCCACCTGCCTCAGTCACTCGTTAGTATATTTAGCCCGCTGAGGGATCAGTGACACCCAGACCTTTGTCAGCGGTGGCATATGTCCCCTGGATTATTGCCCCCAAAAGAATTTTGAAGTCCATGAAGGGGCAAAAAAGGAATAAGTCCCTCTCTTAGTCGCCCCTGGTCCCACACTGTATATTTACACCACCCTGTGGTCCTGCTTCCATTTAAACTTGAATGATGAAAAGCCACCTATACCACTATTTGTACAACATGGGTTAACTTCAGATAAACACAGTGTGCCATTGGCAATGGTGGTTTCATTATTTTTTTCAACCGTAAGAGTTGAAAGTTAGTAAGGGGTATGGGCCTTTTTTCTTGTTTCTGGGGCTGCCATCTGTTTTGAGGGAAATCTCGGAAATCCCATATCCAGTCTAAGGGTCAACTTGAGCGGTCTTTTCTCAATAGTAATAGAGTAAACCAGATTTCCTACCACAATTACTTTATCTTTTCCAGAATATCTCAATAGTCATGCTTAAGTCCTTCTGTAAGCCACTGCTCTCAATCATCAACCCATTCATATGGGATTCTAAAACACATGCTTGAGGTAAAATAAACTTTGGCCAGTTTTATATGTAGGGAAGATTGGCTTTGCCAAATTTGATATCTTAAAAAGTTGCCAACATCCTCACTGTAACATTGCAGCTCAACAATGCTCATGCTTCTGCCAACTGGCTTAGGGTGGAGCAAGAGGTTTGACATCCCTTTTCTATTAGTGCAGTGATCATCTCCCCTGTCAGTCTAGAGAAAAAACCTAATCATAATGCTATGTATAATCATAATCAATTACACATAACAAACAAAAGACATTTCAACCTTAGAACAATATCTTTGCTGTAGCTAGAAATCTAGAAACTCCTCTTTCACCCCCTCTAACCTTGATGACACCTTTGAGCAATTGTGAAACCTGGGGATTCATACCATAGGGGACTAATAAAGTTTCTGAAGGAAACTCATGACCTCACCAGATACCTACAGATTATAGACTATTTTAGAAAACTAGAAATATTCCATCAGTTAAAAATGCTAAAACTTTTCTATTTGATAGGTGTGTCAAAATGTACTGCAGCTCAACCAAACATATCCCTTTTAGATGAGTCATTTCAATCCACTCTCAACAGATGCGGAACTGGGCACTGAAATCAGTAAGAAACGAACTGGGAGGATAGGTGGGGGGGAGGTGTAGTGGTGGTTCTGTTCTCTTCTTGTTTTTCTTTGTTCATTTAATTGAACAAAAAAACAGAAAAAATAACCAGTTTATTTGTGATAAACATTCATGTATTGCCCTATTGTATGCGTGTTTAATACATACATACAATAGGGCAATTTAGTTTAGCGCTAAACTAAATCAAGTCCCTTTGTAGCCTGCAAGTCTGTTTAAATTAGAGAGAAAAAAGAGCCATATTTCATCTAAAGCATTTCACATTAAATTCAACCCGGGTTGGGCTTGATTGAATGTAGATAGCTTGCTACCTAAAGGGTTAGCTTTGCTGCAAGCATAACAGAAAAATACTTTGTCAGGACTAACATCCTTGTTCTATCTGTGCTGTTGTGTACAGCAACTGTCCTAAAAAAATGAAAATGATTTCCCAGAAAACCCCCAGAATCTAATCGGTGACATAACACAGCCTACATGACACTATGCCACTTCACTGGCTTTTTGGAGCCAGAATCTGTTGAATCCAAGTGGTTGAAAAACCACGTTGATCATCATGTCCGCAAACCATTAAAAAACACATATCTATCCCCTGATTCAACGTGCAAGGGTATTTGACGCTAGATAAATTTGCAGTAACTTTATGGACAACGTGCTCACAGTCGCCTGGGGAGGATGTTACCACCACTGCACACTTGCTTAACAGGTGGATGTTCACTGCTTCTTCATGGCTGTTAACCAAAAGGTTGTGCTTCTGTGCATGGCAAGTCAGTGTTCTTATGCTGATGAACATGTTACAAATGTTAAACATTTCTTGTGCTTAAGATCCAAGAGGGCATCTTTATTATCAGCTCCTTTAAGGCAGAGAAAAGCCCATTATTGTATTTAAGGACTTTTTTGTATTAAAGCACTGAAAGACAACACTTAATATGCAGTAAATTACAATGGAATTGATTGCAAAAATCATATTTTGATAGATCGTCAAATTTAAATAAATGTCATGGAATATTTATAATTGGAAAATTTAATTAAGATGATTCAAGTCTAGCAAGATTTTACTATTTTGAAAAACAAATTAGTCTTGTTGTTTAAAAAATAAACACATTATTCAGGAATAGTAAGCTATTCATTTTATCAAGTTCAACTAATACTTGAAAAAATCATCAGACGCACCAAGTGGAAAGTTGGAGCTTTTCTTTGGCATTCTGTTTCCAACTGTAAGTAATTTTCCCCTTCCTTCAAATGATATATTTCCGCTTCTGACTATTTTGAACATACCAAATTAGTCTTAGTATCAACTAAATAATCTACCCACAGTAACTCTTTTCATATTAGAAGAGTTCAGAAGAGCAACCTATTTTTACATGGGTATTTTCCAGTCATGGATTATTAAAAATCTCTAAATCTAATATAATTTAATGATATTACTATGTTTTGTAAACAGTACTAGAAATGTATATTTTACACATCCCCAGAAATCAATCAATGCACTGAAGTACAGATGGATAATATTATATGAAGAGTGACATATTGGAAATCTGATTTTTTTGTCTATAGCCAAACAAAAATAGAGACAGTTATTATAGATTGGTGTAAAACATTGGGATCCCCTGGCGATTGGGGAGTCACACGTTTGTATTAGTGCAAAGGCATTAGTATTGACCCTGTTGTATAGTTTACATGTTTCTGGGCAATGGAAATCGACTAATCTGTTTGCTTTTTAAACAAGAGGATCTCTTTGTCGCCATGTCTATGTTTGTCCAGTTTTATGATAGTTTCAACAGAACAATAATAATACAGAGTTAAATCATACCATGCATGAAACAGAATTATTTACAAGCTTTGCCTATGGTGTAGATTCTTAGTGTTCAAGAGAAGAGTATTATGTCTTTCTCGACGCAGTGTCCCCCCATTCTTTGTTGTCTGTTGAAGACGTGCGTGTAGGCATGCACTCTGACACTAACTGGACTCCTGCCGTCTTGGTTTTGGCTCCTGCTTTTTGCTGTGTGAGCAGGCCAGGCTTTGGAGGCCTGGTCCTCAGCTTTCTCCCTTTCTCTTTCCCCACAGGAGCCTGCTCCAGCAAAGGGAGTGCGAGCCACCAGAGTCTTCCTGTCTGTCTTTTGGTCCGGGCTGTGTAGGGCAGAGGAGGAAGAGGGATTGGCTCCCAACTGCAGTGCTGCCGGGGTACACCGTAGACCTCCGGACCACAGGAGGTGGGGCTGCCGAGAATGAGCTGTCTCTCTAAAACAGGGACCTGGCTGACCTGTCTGGAGACTGTCCACGCCATGGCCCTAGCAGTGAGAATGTGTTTTCTTTAAGTATTTTAGCATGTGCGTATGAATGTGTGTGTGTGTGTGTGTGTGTGTGTGCATGCGTGCGCGTGCGCATGAGTAAGACCGAGGGTGTGGTAGTCCGTGCCACTGCTTCAGAGACCGCAGGCTGTGCCAGTGGCGGAACACAAAGTGTTCTGTCAAAAGCAAGGTGACGGGAGAGCAACAGAACACCCGTCATGGCGTCTCCCCTCCCTTCACTGATTTCTTTTTCTTTTTTTCCTGTTGCTTTATCGTTAAATCATCAACAGCATATTAAAGTAATTATTGTAATGAAACCACTGACAGATTAATGGAAGGCCAGCTGGATTTATAGATGTTTTCATAACATCCCTACTGCTGTTGACTGGGGCTGGGCTCTAAGAGCTACAGTGGCAGCGTCACCTGAACAGTTGCACTTGTCTTTTTCTCTGCATTGCGTCGATCCATCGCTGTAGGTTTTTGCATTAATGAATGACTAAATGTACGCGAGTGTATATTGTATTGCGATTATTGCCCAGAGGTCACAGCACCAAATTAAGCGCAAATGTAGACATTTGCCCAGTTGGGAAAATATTACTTGAAAACCGGCCACTAGGGGCAATTGTGAGGACTATTGCGATGAAATGAATTGGCAGTTTGCTGGGGCTTTGAGGTTAGGGATGGTGGCTTGGCAGTTCAGCTGTCGAACCTGATTCAAAGGGTCTGACAGTTTAAATCCCAGCGCCAGTCACTTTCCTTTTTTGTTTTAAGCTTTTCCAAAACCCTAATCCTTAAACCATTCAAAATGAATACATATTCCTAACCTTTACCCTTAACTTAACCTGTCAGAATTTTATCTAAGTCTTTACCCTTAACTTAGCCAGTTAGAATTATTATTTTTGTCTTTACCCTTAACTTTACCTGTCAGAATAATTATCAAAATATTTACCCTTAACTTAACCAGTTAGAATGGATAAAAGCAGGGTTAGTATTTGAGTGTCAATGAGTGTACAGATTCTAAAGTGAAGCGAAACGTCTCATTCTAAAGTGAACCCGGGGATACCCTGTTGACTTGTCAGCATAGCGGCACGTAGCTGTAACGTAAAACTTCACCTCAGGTAATGTGCGTGTGTCTGCCCATGTCCGGCGTGTTTGTAAGACAGAGGGAGCGGTGGCGGTGTGTGTGTGTGTGTGGTTTCTTTGACTCTGTATACTGTGTGGCGTGAGCTGACTTCAGTGTGTCTGCCCAGCTCTCCGCTGCACACAAGGTCGCTCTGTGTGTGTTCGGCCCTGGAGACAGAGGGGAGGCCGCGGCTCACAATCACCACCGAGCACATACCTCCGCCCCACAGTAATACCCAACCAGGCCTCAACCACGCCGGTTCGGCCTGTCGTCGGCGTGCCGAGCTCAACACGTACCAACCGTACTGATGGGCACTGCTGGTTCCCCAAAAGGGCCCCTGTGACAGGAGTTGATAGAACACAGCGCGGAAAGGACAGGATAAATAGAGAAATAGAGGAGAGAAGGATGAAAGAGAGAAAGAGAGAGAAAGACAGAGAGAAAGAGAGAGAGAGAGAGAGAGAGAGAGAGGGAGGGAGATGAAGGGGGAGAGCATGGGCGAGTGTGCACACCTCTGTCCAAAAACAATATTTTGACTGAAACTTTAGCCCTTCCATCTGGCTCTTTTGAAGGATGGATTATGACTGGTGCCATGGATGACTTCTTTATTCACCACCTACAGTACAGTAGTCACAACATGAAGGGAATGCTATGGGCTCATTATTGCCTGTTGAATGTGCATTAGCCGTAAGTGTGAGACACGGTAAATTAAATTCCTAGACTGACTGTATACATGTTAAATAAAAATAACTATTCAAAAACATGTCAAGAAAATTGTCAACAATGCTAAATGTTTTAACAGCTATTAGTATTCCCTAAACAAAAACACATTCAGAAATCAAAGCGTATGTTGTCTGTAGTTCAAGTGAGCTGCTCGTCTCTCTGATGGGCTAAAAAACAGGAAGCGTTGTCAGGTGTCCATGGTAACAAAGCAAAGTAATTACTGTTGCTCTCAGTGCTCTCCCCCTTACTCATTTCCGTCCACTCCTACATTCTCTCCCTCCTTTTTTTTCTAAATTCCTGGTCTGAGCTCTCCTAGAGAGGAAGCTGTTATTTCCTAATTGTCCAAAAGGCACTCTGCCTCAGGCAGGGGGAGTAGAAAGAGAACCTTTCCTGTAATTGGTCGTGGGGCATAAACGAACCCAAATTGTCCCTGTTTATTATGGCAAATTCTAACATCTACTTTGCAAATCTACAGTATGTCTGAAACTTTTCTTTTTGACAGTCTTAAGGATGTGGGCTATGTCATCTTCAACTGTTAACTATCTTCTCACGATCAATGACCAAAACTACACTAAGATGTTGCAGATCACGGCACCTATTCAATTACATGGTTTAAACCCAATTACAGTGTTATAAAGCCTACATAACTGTGGAACTAGTGCGGTGTTCAACTGAGCAGATGTGGTTCAAATGAAGAACTGTAGATCCTCTCCGTTTGCTTTGTCTTGGGTGAGTCAGGCTGGGGCCTCAGGCACCGTCTCTAAAGTGACGGCCAGGCCAATCGGCGCGCCAGCCCCATATCTCTGGTAAAAGGAACACGTCAAAGATATTAAGCAGTAAGAGAGGACTGCTTGATTAACTGCCTCTCATAAGCTTTCATGAGTAAATTAGACCAAACTCGCAATATCAAAATTAAACTTGATTAATATTCACGCTCCACGTTTTAATTATTGTCTTCAGATACAACCACCATGTTGAATTAAATCACTCTGTCTCCCTGTGCCTTCTCCTCTTGGAGCGTGTTTGCCCTTGACTAAATCTTTGCGGCGGATTCTTTGGTTTGAGCCAACAGGAACTGATATGGTGATGAACTTATGATGCCAATTGAACTTAACTCTCCGTAATGATGAACCATTTTCAGTGATGTCACATTAGACCACATTAGATGACTGTGTGAACTTGACTTCCTTTGAAACAGCACCAACCAAGAAACTGGCTGTTAGGATGACTTTCAAGGAGTGTTATTTATAGAGTCTGTGGCAACGCTTTCGTGGTAGTTCTATAATGTGGTAAAGAAAGCATGTATCTATATTTAGATTTTAGAGGATGAATGTGAGTATAAAGGCATACCTTTTTTGAAATGTAGCCCATTAATTGGACCTGTACAACTGTAATTGTATTGGATGTAATAATTTGCCTTTAGGAACTTACGGATTTGCGAGAGCAAATTATTACTCTAACTCGTTAGAGCAAAACAAAGTCATAAAAAGATACACTTTTTGACACATCGTTAGTGTTACAATATATACACGCAGACCACTAAATATGGAAATCCTAGCTACGCCTGAACATACATATACTATATATATATATATATATATATATATATATATATATATATATATATATATATGTGCGGGCTTATACATAGTATGAGTGGCACAAGCACTTCAGCTACACATGGTAGACTTCTTACTGTCCGTGTCGACAGAAACTGACCACATGAAATCTCCCCAAACATATGGAAAAGCTCATTCTTCTAATGAACCTCCCATGTGCACTTTCATATTTGAGAATGCGGGATGATATAAATGTACCACATCAACCTGCTTTTGGGATGTGTGACTGAGGAGCCAAATAAAACCCTGGATAATGTATGTATGTGTCTGTCACGTCATTCCACTCCATGGGCCATTGACATTGACTATTTCACTCTTTGTTTCTTCCTCATTAGAGCCCTTTTGGAAATACCATTTTTTCTCTTTTGGTCAAACAGTCCAACAACCCATGGTATGGTTAACAATAATATCATTATGTATCAGTAAATGTGACATAAATACTTCGGCAAGTGCCCAAAACAGGGAACGCAAATAAAGTGCAGAAGGTCTACTTGCCAAGAACTCAATAAATCAGGAATCTCCGAGGAAGAAACAAAAGTCCTTACAATGAAAAGAGACAACACGTCCCAAGGAGACGTCCCAAGGAGCCAAGAGGACTATTAAGTCCACAACAGGGCTGAAGAAAACCTTTACCATCTATGACAGAGAGCATGACTCAGGACAGACGTCTACAGTATATTTATTTAGAGAATACGATGACAAAAGAGAATGGATACATTTTGTCAAATGAATATGCTCTGGAAGTACCGCAACCTAGAGAAGCCGTGGTGAGTTTTTTGCCGTCCTGGGAAAACAGAGTCTCAGACCAGAGGCTTAGGGTGTTGGCTCTACTGTCAACTTTATTTAACATGATATAACACACAATATAGGACCACATAGATAGCCAACCTCCGACTATGTCAGGGGGAAAGTGATATATCAGTTGTTTTGCTATGGCAAATATGACAGACACACATTTAATAAAAAAAAAAACTGTTAATTCAAATAACAAAAATGTTGTGGAAAATAAATGGAGGTCTTAGCAAATGTTTGACACAAGCATATTGCATTAGTGAAGTAACAGTTCAAACGACAGTAAAAACTAGTAATTTGTGATGTCAGCCTTCCTATTTACCTTCAGACAAGGAAACAGATTAAGACATCAAGGGAATCTGCCTCATTAACCATCTTCTTAGTTCTGTCTGAAAATAGAATCTTCATTAAGAGGTGTCTTGTTTTCTCCATTAGCTCCTGTCATGGCGACAGAGGAAAAACCTTGTTTGTCTTCACCCAACCTAAAGCACTCTTAGGCACACTTGTGTCCTAGAGCTACATGAGAGACACTCACACAAACCTGCTTGCATGCAGATACACATACAGTGACTCCACGGTTGTCCTTGGGCCCTGTCAGGAACAGTAATCATTTCAAAATGTTCCCTCAGAGGCCACACGCCCTGCACGCTTAACAGCACCACATTTAAATGTCTCCCATTCAGCCTTATGTCGTCTTCAATTACACCTTTCCACCCCAGCATTTTGTGTAATTTTCTAATCTGTCAGAGGATCTCTGACACCACGACCAGCAGTGAAACGGCAGAGAACCCAGCCTCTGTGTGTCACATGAAGTCGTCAAGCCCCAGAAGCAAAACACCGGCCCGTGACACTGATGGATCTGAGTGCCAGCATTTGGGATTAACCCTTCCCATAGAATACGGACACGCAAAAGCATGCGCTGGTGTTAATTGTAACCATATTTAAAGAGATACTTCTGGATTTCGGCAATGATTTTATCTACATCCCGCTCTCTGGTGAATTGGAGGACAAAATATTTATACCTCTGCGTCCAGCAGGGGCATAGATTTGGGGGGGACAGATGGTCATGACCACCCCCCCCCCCAATATAACAGACTGGTCAATTTGATGCACCCGAAGAAGAGTGACAATTCTAAAACCATTGACACTGACACCCCAATATGCTACACAAATCCACGCCCTAGGCGTCCAGTACGACGGAAGAGGGAGATTTGTGAGCTAATGATAACGAACATTAGCACAATGCCTGGAAGTGAACAGTTGCATGCTATATGTTCCCATAGAATTCCTGTCTTTGGACCAATGCAAACTGAATACTGTCTTAACTACTCATTACAAATTCTACATCACTTAATTGAAAGCAAAAAAGGGGAAGAAATATGAATAGATAAATAATAATAAAAAATTCAATGAAAAAAAAATGCCAAGAAAATGTGTGTACTATTTTTCAAATGGAAAGTTCCTACGGCAGGGGTTGTAGTTGTTGCTGTGTGGGTAAAAGCATGTGTCTTTCTATTGATTTTCCATCATTTCTGAAGTCTGCTATTTATTGTGGGAGTAGAGAAGAGCAGGGAGACTGGGCTCTTAAAACAGCTTGAAAGGGCAGCGCCAGGCCCGGCTTGAATTCTATTGCAATGTGGAGGGTCAGGCTAGATGGACCAGGAGTGCCATGGCACCCCTGAGGGGGCTAGCCATTACGGTGTTAGGTTAAAGTACCCACCACTCAAGAACAAATATAGAGGGAGGAAACAACCGGAAAAAAAAACAAAAAACAGTGACAGATTGTTAAGTCACACACTCCCAGTGCACAGCTTCACTTGTCCTGGACCATAATGTGCTTGAATCTCCCAGTTGTCTCTGATTACATGTACCCTCTCCACTGGGTGTATATTTGAACAGCGATGTTAACATTTGAAATGTGCCTCTGTCCTGCGGCATTTGGGATTTGAGATCCAATATTTGAGGGGCCCCAAAATGGCACTGCGGTAGAGTCGGTGCCTCGTGGTAAGGCTTTGTCACTGCGACCAGGAGTTCAAGTCATTCTGTACCAACAACATGCAGGGGGTCTCAAAGGAGATGGTAACAGTGCAGAATGGCACATGTTATTTCAGGGTACAGTATGATTTCACCGATTTACTGTTAGGAAATGGGTTAGGGTTAGATGTACAAGCGATTAAACACTTACTGTCTAAAGATGTACAAGCGATTAAACGCTTACTATATCATGCAAAATGAAGTTACTACAGGTTCCATATTCCCAGAACTCTATTAGACTGACACATTGACGATACTGTGTTGGTTGTGTTTCAAGTTAGGCTTTAGCCAATGGTGAGAATACGTTTTCAAACACTTGAATGCCATTGGGATCCCTGATTGTAGATAGTTATGAATGAATGTGAACAATGGGGAGTTCTAAAGATACAAAGGTACAAAGATCACAGTCCCCACAAAATGACTAACCTCTGCCTTTATTCTATTTAACCAGGTGAGATGAAATTGTGATTTTCATGGATGACGGCCAAAGACATGCAATTATAAGACAGGGCAACACTCAGTACCAAATAAATAATGTCAACATACTAAAACCACAGGAAATAAAAAAAAAAATTATACTGTATACAGCAAGACGTACAGAGGGAGGGTACATCTGGTGCTGAGTGGGTGTACTGATCAGATAACAGCTCTATTAGTTCGTATTTGAAAGAATGAGGTGTGATAAAAGAGTCCAGTCTAAGAGTCTTCTGCAATTGGTTACACTTTCAGACATTCTTGACTGGAGCATGTTTGACTGTGAAGAAATAATACTGAAAATAGCACCAGGATTCTTGAACAGAGAGGATGAGGTAGATTCTAGGAGAGTGTTGAGATGCCAGGTCCTGAACTATCGCTAATGGCAAGAGGTTAGCATGTTGTGTTGCAGCATCTGGCACTTTCTCGCTCATTATTATTTGTGCTTTGTTTCAATTGGGTTGGACCTAGCTTCAAGAGAGCAGCCAGTTACTGTCCAAATACTTATGACATTCAATTGGGGGGGAGATCTATAAAGTGTTCACCTCTGAAAGGTAAAACAGAGATGTATGAAAACTCCCTCAAATAGAGGGTGCTGTTCTGTACTGCAACCCGAGAATGCTGGTGTAGGGAGATGAATAAAAAGAAATGTAACACCACCGCCCAAATACATCAGAAGGGAGTGTACATATTAAAGCACTTGAAAATAGATTTAAAAATCTTAAATCTGACAGTCTCCTGTCGATGCTTGACGTTGGAGATCTTTTTTCCTCCACCTATCACAGAAGCCCGAGTGTCTAACCAGAACATGAGGTCCATTCAGAAGCAATCAGTCACAGACACACGATTGAAGGTCTACAGTACATACACACACCCGTACACACAGTATGTGCACAGTATGTACACACACCATACTGTATAAACCACAGTCACATGATCACACCAGGGTCTCTCTGTTAATGGACGGCTGACTAATTGCCTGGAGAGGAGAGTGGCGAGGACCGTTTTCTTGGCTGCTGCACTAGGAGCGGAAATTAGATATCAATTGGATTCTAAGGCAGCTATGTAGTCTTCTACACTAATTCCCTCACTTGTTACATGTGATGGGTCCACAATTGCCTGCCGTCTCTCTCTGCATTTCTGCATCAGTCTCTCTTGCTCTCTTCCTCCTTCTCTTAATGTGCACGCTCACTCAAAGGCGTTAGATAATGCAGCTTGTTCCTAACAAATGTGATGCTTCATTCCTGCTGGCAAATCAAACAACTTTGGATTGTAGCTTTCGGAGTCAATAGACTTCTAAAGGAACTATTTAAATGAAACATGTGCGCTCAGTTCCATCCCAAATACCTGTCCCAATCCTGCTGCTTTCAAAATGATCTCACTCCAAAAGCTGGCAGATGAGGAGAGCTACTGTACAGTAGGACACAATGTCAGATGCCTTTGTTTTCATTCAAGTTAGCACACGCATTCACTTGTTTCTTGTTGGTGATAATCTGATTTTGAAAAAGAAATAAAAAAATATTATTTTTAAAATATATTTCACTTCCCTGAGAGTTTGATGGGATTCCAGGTTACAGGTGAGACTTGCACTTTATGACACACAGTACTGCGTGGCCATTTAACTTAGGTCCCAACATTCCAGAACAAGCCTTCTTGTTCATGAAACCATATGTTTGTTGCACTTTTAACCAACATGCAATATTATATTTAGTGTTGTTTATCCAGAGTTATTTGATGCTGTAAATGGAAACATGCACTGAGGAGTATCGTTTTGCCAAGGTCTGGTCCTCCGTTGTAAACTACAATACACAAAATATGTTTGAATGATAACTGATGTAGGCACAGGGCAAAGCCATACTATTTAGGTACATGGAACTTCAGATTAGGTTTCAGACTAGCTAGATTTCATACTGAAGTGTTTTGATAAATTGTGAAAAATTGCCATTTTAAACGATCAAGTTTAGTTCTGGATTTTTGATTTTACTGATCCCTGTTTGAGGAAAAATGTGACAGGGTAGGTTTTAAAGACGGAACATCTGACAAACACACTCACAAACAGAAATGCAACACCTTCTCATCAGATTCCTCACTATGGCTGTAGGAAAGGGAACGAGCAAGAGAATGAAATAGAGAGAGAGATTGATCATCTGTTTATCTGTGTGTCTTTCTAAACTATCTGCAGTGCAGTGCAAAAGTTTTAGGCCACATGAGAAAATAGTTTAAGGCTATTCATTTGGGCGCTAAGTGTTAACTTGCTTGTAAATATAAAACAATCCAAATAAACATTCATGCAATATACTTTGTAACAATTCCTTGTGCTTCCCAAAACATAATCAATACTTTATCTTGTGTAATTTCATAAAGACATTTAAAGAAAATTAGCAAGTTGAACACAGAGAACGCAGAAAAAACTAAGCTAAAAGGTTCCTACATCTTTGTCCGATATTTCCTTGAGCAATAGAAGGAAATCCAACTCTAACCCTCTAAACCTAATCGTGAAGCGCTTGATTTAGCTGTAAGAAGTTTTAAAAGAAATATCCATATTTTATGTTATCTTTCAGCATGATAATGACCTCCAAACTGCAGAAACTATTTAGTCATACTTGGAGGGGCTGTCTTCAGATGGGCCATTCATGTCATTAGATTGACCACCTCAAAAATAAATGTTGTAGGTCAAATTCTGATGTTGTTTGCAGTTTATATTTTAAATAAACCAGATTCAGTTGGAACACTTAAGGGGCCATTCGTGACTTACAGATTCACTGAGGTATAAATATAGTATGCCTTCAGTGTTGCCAGGTTTAGAAAAAAATTCCAGCCCAACGACTGCTCAGAACCAGCCCAAAATGCCTGAAAACTAGCTCAACTTTTGTTGGTGCACAGTACTGACTATTTTACAAGTGCACCCCCCCACCCGGGAACAAGACTTAAGATGCAGTATATACGCATGTGAAGCCACGGACCCTATGGTAGCAGACGTCTGACTGTAAGAAACACACGACATGGCATATAAAGACAGAAATGGAGCGGCTGCGGTGAAGTTCAGAAGTAGGCTAAAAACCTGCCACCCGCGACCAATTAATTTTCACCCGCGACATTGTTTGAAAAGTAGCCCAATTTGCGTGAAAACCGTGGATGTGGCAACCATGTATGCCTTGGTGTCCACACTTAAAATGTATAAAAATGGAAAAAGTAAAAATGAAACACGTGAAATGAGACAAATGATTATTGACATTCATAACTTTGGCAGTGGCTACAAAACATAGCTACAAGCCAGAAAATACCCCACCTCCACTGTTAGGGTAATAATTAAAACATTTAAAGGAGCACATTGTGGAAACAGCTACGACAGAAAAAAATACTATTCAGGGATCACAGTTTGAGAACTACAATTAGATGCCAATGAGCTATTTGAACGTCTTGCCAGAAGAAAACCTCTAGTGTCATAAAGACATAAACTTCTTTGCCTGGAGTTTGCAAAAAGTAATTGGAACTTTGATTGAACTGAATTCTATGGTCAGATTAGGCTCAAACTAATTCGTAATTGGATCTTCCAGCAGGACAATGTTCAGAAATATTTCTCCATATCCACACAAGAATGTCTCACCATAGAATCAAGCATTCATCAATGGCCAAAAAACCTGTGGAGTGAGCTAAAGAGGCAAATGCACAGACAGGGACTAAGGACTGAAGAATCTGTAGAGGTTCTTCAAGGATCAACAACCTCAAATCCCTTGCTACAGTGTGTGTTCTCCCACCTCACAAAACTTTTGAGAAAAATAATTGTTTCTTGATGGATAGAAAACTTGAACAATTGAAGGATAAATATATCTTTCATATGTTGTTACATTAGCTTAAAACAATATTAAAGTATTGTGACTAAGAAAAAGCAAAGTAACACTGATACATACCAAAAGGGATAGTACTACCGTGTTTGTCTCATTTCATTTACGTGACAAACCAGGGCCCAGTTTCCTGATAACGTGGCACTTACAACGGCTTAACAATGCATGTAGCCTTAAGATGGAAACCCAGGACAACAGATTCAGCTCCTGATCTACCAGGATGATTCCCATCAGGACACAGCACACACCACCCTGGGCCCGGATTCCCAAAGCACTAAGATGATCGTGCTTTATCTTATCGGTGCGTTTCCCAAAAAAAAATCGTTACTTAAAGGGATAGTTCATCCAAAAATCAAATTTTGGTGACAGTCCCCTTACCCTAAGTAGGTCCTTCAGGCACAGAGTCATTTTTTTTTTAAAACAATCCATTATTCAGCTCTGTCTCAGTCAGTAAATAGCGTTATTAGCATGGTACAAATTAATGAATGGAAACCAAACATACCCCTGCATTGCAAGCGGAAAACCAACTCTAAAACACTCTAAGACAAGTGATGTTGTTTAACTCAAAGAACATGACGATGTTGTATTCCTCGAAATGAAGTTTTAATTTTCGCAATATAATTCTAATTTCAAATAAACGGTTACTTCCTGTGTTTAACGGTCAGTTTTGTTCACAATTGTATCAATCCAGGCGGGAAGAGTAAGTGTATACACAGTGAGCGAAAGTTAGTATTCGCTAGCTAGAACGCAAGTTACCTATTTCCTCTTTGATATTCACCTAGGAGAGTCACACTTTATTTGCCTGCGAGATAAAGGAAAATAGATATATATTATGTCTGAATTTGAATACGAGTAGGAAGAACATTTTCCAGGGGGTATAGCCTTACTTGTTCAAACCATAGTACACAGATGATGAATTGACCGAATAGAAGCTTGGAGAGCAGCTAAAGGGGGGCGATGGTGAACACCTTAATCCCCAACCCTAGCCCAGAATATCCGGAGGCAATGTGTACTTTGTGTATTATAACATAGCAGTCAGATGTATAACTTACAATCTGTCTTGTCTCCATGAGTTCAACTGAGTAACGTGATGGAATTGCATTCGCTAGTCCTCTTCTACTTGAACGTGGGTGGATCCTCTTTATTAATATGTTTCTCGTAAAAATTGTATGTCTCGTTGCCAGAGTTGCTCCACTGATTTTCCCACAATATGACTCGGGAGAGGCAGAGGTATTGTCCCAATTGCAGAGCGGGTAGAATTTAATTAACTCAAGATCCACAAGCAGGCAGAAGTCCACATTGATACTTGCAAACAAAGGAAATCCAGAAGTTCAAAGTTTATTAATCAAATGCTCCGAATAACAGCGTCATCCTGCACAATGAAATTCTTGTGACATGGCACACGATATCTATGTAGTAAGAATTAAGAAACATATAAAGCAAAAATATAGCAATAATATACATAAATGTAAACTAGCAGCAATTTTTAAAAGCTAGGCGAAGCAACCTATCTTCACATAGCTTGTTGGGGTTAAAGTTCATGCTCACCTCCATGACATCACCGCCGAAGAACAGAAGCTGCGTATGGTGGCTATAGGAAAGAGTTCGCTAGTGCTAGTTTGAATTCAGCCAATTCTGCTGGCTGTTTCGTCAGTGTACAGTTTTAAAAAAATCAATGCTACCGCTACAGAATGTAGTTTGAAGTGTTTTGGAGTAGCTTTCCGCTTGCAATGCAGCTTTGCGTTAGCGGTAGGAAACGTTTCCATTCATTAATTTGGACGATGCTAATAACGCTAATTACACACTGGGACAGGCTGAGTAATGGATTGTTTGAAAAAAAGACTCTATGGGCCTATTGGAATATCTTTTGGTGAGTGAACTTTGAGAAAAATATGAATTTTGGACGAACTATCCCTTTAAGTGGCACGTAACATCGCTCGTTAATTAGTCCATAGTAACAGGCACTTTACTGTTTTTGTGAAATAGCGCCTCCCTCAAAATGTGAGGAGTGATCGCGAACAATTAATATTAAGGCAATAGAACGAATAAAAATTATCAAAACAGTTGATTTATACCAATTTATTTAAACAAATTATAGGCTATAATTGCGTGAGTGGATGCCATTGCTCAACTGAGGAAAAGACGCACATAAAACAACAAATAATGAAGAAAACGTGTTCAAAATGAACCGTTTACAAGTCTGAAACCCTGCATGTACTGGTACTGTCATTGTTGGATAGGTTTTAGTGCCTCTTTACTTCGTCAAGAATAACACTGATTTCGTCAGCTCTGAATGCTTGTTTTCTATTGCGTTCCATTTGTATTCCCAACAATTAGAATGGATTTTCCAACTATTATTTTTATTCCGAGTTAACCAGTCATGTGTTGATTGCTATGTGACTTCAGTAACATATTCTATATAGCTAGGGGAGGAACTGATAATTGGATGTCACGTGATCGATTTCCGGCGATATGATTTTGATTGGCTGAAGTCCACCCCATTAGTTGGATGTACCAGTTTCTTCCACCCACAATTTCACTGTTTCTTCGAGTTTTGCATTTTCCTATTGATGCCTAAGTAGTAGTAGAATACATCTCCCGTGATATATTATATGCTTCTGATAAGAAATCAAGCTATATCGAAATGCAATAGGCTATATTTCAAAACGTATTGATGGCCTAATTCCGTTCCAAACCCCCAAAATGGCCTAATTCCATTCCAAACGGCTGCAACGCGGCACTTGCGATGCACTTTATCATGATCTTCGTACGTGGTGGTTTGGGAAACAGGCGTAAATTCGTCGCAACTAAGTCAATCTTAAGGCTACGTTAAACCCTAGTAAGTGCCACGTTATCGGGAAACCGGGCCCAGAACCAGTTCTAAATAAAAACAAATTTGAAAGAAAAGCCTGTAACGTTTCACAAATATACCTTAGATCCCTGGTGACTCATCTGTCAACGTCCATTGAAACATAGAACACTTCTCTGCAACTCCCAATTGGTTTTTCTTCATAGGGGAAAATGCACACTACTCAAATAATCTAATCTTTATATTGACAGACAGCTGTACTAAATCCTTAATTGAAAGTGGAAATCAAATGTACCATGAATGATCTTCTTTACAAGTTTAAGGACAAGCACAGAAATGTGAAGTAATCCAATGGAGCTGGTTTACTTGTTAAGGCATAGCAAAAATGTTTTTAGGCTTTTTCTTTAATGTGAAATGACACTGAAACATGAAAACCACTGTTGAACGTTTTCAGATGTCGGTCCTGAATTGCACATGTAGGTGCACCTCGGCATGTGACATTACAATACAGGTGTTGCATTTATTCCACAAGCATTGTGTCAAATACCTTGAATGGAAATAATTGGGTCTTTGGGTTGCAAAACAAATTAGAGTAAAAATTGTCATCAACCATGAGGATTCAAACAAAAGAACAATTTCACTTCAGAAACAGGACTCAAATATTTGAACAATACACAATCATAATTTAAAGTAAGGCCTTGTCTACAGAAAAGAGTGACAGAGAGCGTGCGTGCGTGTGTGTGTGTGTGTGTGTGTGTGTGTGTGTGTGTGTGTGTGTGTGTGTGTGTGTGTGTGTGTGTGT
>JACXGI010003342.1:0-24754 GCA_016801175.1 Esox masquinongy | reverse complement strand
ACTTAGTCTGTAATTGTCTATGTAAAGTTATTGTTGAGCTCTACGTGCAGGGCTTGGACCTACATTGGAGCTGATAAGTCAGTGCAGCATCATTTAGGCTTGTGCAGCCCGACAGAGAGACTTTATTGATTCAAATTAATTAATCCACTTACCAAGGGGGGATTGGGTGGCTCTGGAGTGATTTAAATAGTCCGCACAAATTAAACTGGAAATTTGTTGCCTTTAATGATATTCCCAAGTAATTGAATTGCAGGAATGTTTCAAAACATTTGGCATTAGCATGCAAAAAAACAGTGTATTAGCTATGGATAACCCAAATATAATTTGCCATTAATTATTTTTTTGATAAGGTTCAAGCCTATTTAGTTTGGTTGTAATTATGTGCTGTATGGAATGGGAACGGTATGTGGGACGTAGTGCGAGGCTTTTAGATAAAGCCAAATACATTTCATTTGGGATAATTACAAGGCAGAAATATAAGTGGTTGCAAACATTGTTGTTAGAGCAGTTTTCATCAAAGTGGCTGTTTGGAAGTATATAAACATTTGGTTTCTAAGACCCCGCATGCAACGCCAGTGTAACTTTAAATGCACCTGTGAAAGGTGTCTATGTTATTCTGGTGCTGCTGTGCAGGTGTCTCATACGGCTTCCATTGCCCTATTCTCTGTAATAATGTCACCAGACAGCCGTGCCACAGCGTCCTCTAGTAATCCCAAAAGGCAAAACACAGATTAGACATCTTATACCTGCACACATGATTTGACATGCCCTCGTCACCGCTGTTAGTTGCTGCCAAACAGGAAGAGTGAGAGGCGGAGGGGAAAGCAGTGAGACACAGCTTATCTCTTCTAATTGACTCTCACTGAGTTGCTCGGATAATTCATGCAGTGCCGTTGCTCACACATCTGTTTGCAGTGACATCTGTCTTTGTATGGGTGTGACACCCCCGGATTTGAGACAGGTGAGAGTACGCCTGACATGGACCAGTGAGATGAGACGTTCTCAGTTTCCACACACACACACACACACACACACACACCCTCTGTGTGAGCTCGACTGAGCCCCCTTGTCCCCTTGTACCATCCAGGTACTGATCCAGTAGTTATGTTAACGTGACAGAAAACAGTCAGCTGTAACCTCCCACAACCAAGTGAAAACCCCAGGCATGAGCTAGCTCCAACACTTCTCCTCAACATGCCTCTAGATGTTCTAAATGTGTTTCTCACAAGGCCAAGCTCCCTCCCTCGTGGTAATTTAACAACAGAGCAGTGGGCATTTTCTTTGACAACTGGTTACCCTGTAAAGTACGTTGTGTAGAATCCAGATGAGTCTGACATGGTATGAAATTCCTCGCTCCCTTGCAAACAGGGGCCTTTCATGTTGGCAGCCAGCGAGCGGCAGGCTCTGTTACATGAAACAGTCCCTGGCTAGGGCTTGTCAGAGAGGCTGGAGCATGGAGCCTCTGGCCAGGCATCCTGGAGGCCTCACTCAAGTCTTCTGTAGTATCGGACATAGTTCTCCCACACCTCATTATTCTTATATTCTATATTTTCCCTGTTAATATGGAGGAACAGCTGAGGCTTCATGAGGATAACATTTCTTTCCACTACCATCAGGCCTGGCTGAAGATACATAACAATGTGCCCTGTCCCTCCAGTAGCACACACACCTGCAGGTGCTAAAACTGACCTACACTACGAACCTATATATACACTTCTGTGCAGGTGTGGTGCACGTCCACCCCTGTGCCCCAAGTCCACTATTGTTTACATGGCTTTACAGGCCCGGCTTGAGTACAGCCATCACTGGTATTCACACCAACCATGACTGTGGGACTGCCAAAGTATTGGATTGACCTGCCCAGTCTAAGTTAAAGGACAAAAAGGAAATGCAAACCTGTGGTGAAACTAAATGGCTACATTTCTCGTCTTCTCCCCGGTCTGTTTAGGAGGCTTTCTGAGTGAAAACTTCCTGGAGGTGTCTTCCTTAGTTTGTGAAACGTTGTAATTACTGCAGGTCCTCCCGTTGTTTTGAGGGGGCTGAGATGCATTCGCTCCCTCTCCGGGGTTCTTCCTCAGTTCAACACATTTAGGCCCATCTAATTGGAGTATCTTGCCACGTCTCCAAGCTCCTGTCTTGGCACACAGCTGGGGACGACCCTCCAAATCAACTCCTAGTGAACGCTCACCACCCGACGCTCCTCTAAAACAGGCAGCGCCTCCGCAACGCAAGCGAGCGAATGATTCTCCCTCCTCTACACTCCTCCAAACTCTCAGCCCCTTTCCTCGCATTTCATGTCTCCCTTTGTGTTCTGCCGAGCTCAGGCACTGCGGCTACAAAGAGCCCCACATAGGAAGATGAGAGGGAGCACAGATCGGTGTGTTTGTGGGACGGTGGTAAATCGTCAGGGTTTGCAGAGAAGGTGGCGCGCCCAAGGGCACGAGAGAACATACCGGTTTCGAAAGGTGAAAAGCAGGTATCCCCCCCCCCCCCCCAGGTTCCCGTACAATTCCCCTTTCCCCATTTTGCTGTTGTCTCACTCGGTGTCGGGTGTCCCATATTAATTTAACGTCAAGGTCCCAATCATCTTATATACATTTCATATTGAGGTCCCGTTTTGGTGTTGATTTATACATGTATATATATTTTTTAGATACCTTTGTTGTTTATATGGCAGTTGCTGTTTACTATTCCTTCAAATGTAAACTCTAAGGTACATGAAGTGTCTCTGCAGAGTCAGATCCTTAGGATGTGTGTGTATCCGTGTGCACATGTTGTTTGGACTTGAAGGCTCGTTGTTCCCGGATTATTTCTTGTAAGAAGGTGTGAAGACTCGTAGCTCCACTTGTCCATTATGTTGCCCCACTTGTCCATTATGTTACCCCAGAGTGATGACTGGTTCTCTGCGCGATCGCGCGTGTGCGTGCATGCGTGTGTACGTGAGGTGAGCAGCAGCTAATGAGGCTGTGTTTGTTTAGTGGAAGGGGAGGATGCATAAACAGAGATGAGGACGGCAGCCTTTGAGTCACAAACAATGAGGGATGAAACAGAGTGCAGCACAGACTAGAGGCCCTGTGGGATTCACACACACACACAGACACACACACACACGCATTAAAGATTATTATAGTTGTATTTCTCTATAACTTAAAAAAACACCCTCCCTATTCCTACACATATAGTGCACATGAAGAAGAAAAAACACGTGCACGAGAAGGAAAATAACATCAAATCAAAGAGTCGCCACGCTTCCTCTCTGAAGAGGTCCTTGTTCACATCAGCTGGAGCGTTGCAGAGAGAGAGACCCGAGCTTGTTTCCGTCAATCAACACAGGCCTGCACCTGGAGAGCTGAAGGGGACTGACCACATCTACAGGACCCACTCTCACCCTCTCCTGCTCTCTCTCACTCCCTCTTTCTCTCTTCCTTTCTATTTCACGCTCACACTCGCTCTGTCCCTTGCTGCCTCTCTCGCCATCTCTCCTTCCTTCCCTCTCTTTCTGAGAACACACAGCTGCACCTAACCACATGCCATGCTCCAATAATCTGCTGACTCTGTAATGTAGGAACTTCTGTCTGGTGAGGAGCCAAATGACCCCGACGCTCCTCTCACTCCACTGTACATTTGTTAAAGGAATAGTCTGGAATTTTAGCAGTGAGGTACAAAACTTAGTACAGACCAAGTTTTGTAGTTTAAACCTATTTTTGGATTACCAGCATTTTAGTTGTTTTGCCATAAATCGCCTGGCCCTGCACGTAGGGAGTGAACAGTTTCTTCGCTGTTTGAGCGACAAGGCCAAAGCTGACATCAGATTGTATAACAGGGAAATTGAGGAGGAGAAAGAGGCCAAGTTCACTAATAATAGATACTGTAAAGGCTTGTCTGGGCATGTTCAGAGAAAAGTCCAAATGTATCATAATGTTTATAAATAACAATTTCAAGGCTAGAATACACATGGACACCATGTTGTAGATGTCATCCAGCAGCAAATAGTGTGACGGACACTGGATAGGGCCGTTTCACTGTGTGATGTGTGACACCTCAAAATATGTCCTATTATTACCACATCAAACATGTTTACTCGTTATGTTTAAAGCAGCCAGATCTAGTTTGGGCCAGACATGTTGTTCCAGCTACTGGATAACAATAAATGACCATGTATCAGCCTCTGAGTTTCGTATTGGTCCGGATATTTAGATCAGACATAGAAGGTCAGTGTTTAAATATAAGATGGCCGTTTTCCAGGACAGTGTAATGGTGCTGACGACTTAGGTGGCAGCTGTGTTTCTCTGCCACATTTAGCTACAGAGTGATGTTGCTGCTTTCCCTGCGTTTCAGTTGCATATGACACCTTGCACCTTCAATTTGCCTCTCTGCTTATTTAGAATTGCCATCGTACTTGCGTTTTTCAGTTGCTACGTGTACGTGTCTACCCTGGGAACCTCATTGCTGCTATCCCTGCATTTCAGTTGTACAAACTACCTTACACCTCCAACTTGCTCGATTGCACATTCAGAATTGCCATTTGAACTTACATTTGCCTTACGTCTCACATCTGTTAATATCCCACTTGTACATACATATACTTAATACTTGTACATTTTCTGCCCTCCCCTATTTGCCTTCATTGCTCATTTAGAATTGCCATTTGCACTGTTTTTGCCTTTACATTGCAGATCTATATATTACACTTCTAACATACGCTATACTTAATACTTGTAAATTTCCTGCCCTCTCCTATTTGCTCTTCTGGTTCGATGCTAACTGCATTTTGTTGTACTGTTCAATGACAGTAAATCTAATCAAATGACAGTAATCTAATCAAATCTAATGTGATTAAGTTTCATTCTAAAGAATGGCACTGGAAGAACTCCAATCTTTCCTAGTCCTGTGTTTTGAAATTGCAAAATGACCCTTCGACGTGTTGTGTGGATTCTGATACGTGTAACATTCCCACCCATGATGTCACCAGTACACTTACTACCATTAACACTGTCAAAGAGGCACCTCTTAAAACCTGGGGCGCTGTGTATTTTCCCATCAGCACCAGCCGTGCGGACGGAGGTTGTCATCGATTCAGTTCTCGCCCTTGTTTTAACATGTCTCCAGGGAATTCTGGTTTGTGGGCAGACATTTACATGTACTTTTTTTCACAGGTTTTTTAACTTGTTTCTTGACATGTTTACCTTAGAGACCAAAACTACCAGCTGAGCAATTTTCAAAGGCCTCCATTTTGGTGTCAGACCCAAATTAAACATTCCGTATGTAAGGGCATCCATACTCTTAATATGTAATACCGAACCTCTGTTTCCAACGACCAGTTGAGAAATCAGCAATTCAAAACCGATCATACAGCTTGTTAATGGTACTGTGTCTTCTCAAGAAGAACCACTTTTTGCAGTGAGAGGGGGCGGGGCATGAAACACTGGTTCAGGCAATAACCCTCTTTGTTCTGTTCATGTGTTACCAAGGTTCCTCTTCCGGTGGCGGTGTGTGTGAAGGGCTCTTCTGTCTGCAGAGATGTTTACGTGTGAAACGAATGATGGAGGACTGATCTAAAGGAGAGAGACTCCTATTTAAAGAGAGAATAGACTGTATGAGGTAGAGAAGAAGAGAAGATCATGTCTCTGGGTTCATTAGACGCACTGCTAACAATCAATGAGTGAATGATGGACTTAAGTAGGTAGTCCCGATACTAGTACTTAGCCCCTCAAGGTTAGCAGAATGGAGATGTGAATCTAACCAGGGCTTTTCAAGAGCACAAAATCAATAAGATGATGCTGATTTGGCCTTGCACATGAAAATAAACATGCATATTAACAGGCATGCATGTGCCCAAACCCTGCCAATAGACACACATTGTAAAACAAGCACCTCCAACCGGCATTGACACACGCGCACGCGCACGCGCACAACATAGAGTATGGATCATAAAAGCCAATAAGCACTACAGATGCTAGAGAGGGAATGAGAGAGACTGAGAGATGGAGAGTAAGAAAAATACAGAGATGAAGAGGCTGGAAGAGACAGATAATAAGAGAAAAAAGAGAGAGAATGAGAGAGACAAGGAGAGATGCAGAAGAAAGAGAGTTTAACCGAGGGGATGTTGAAGGCGGGTGGGTGCGGAGTTCGCGGGTGCCCGTCTAAACTCATTTTAAAAAATCTGAACTTATTTTCTAAAGTCAGCATTTCGAATCGGAGCGTGTCCTCTCTCATTTAATGCATCATTTTGTGAAGTGATAAATTTGCAAATTAGACATACATCCTTTTTTTGCTCTTAAGATACACGGCCTCATGGGGAGGGAGCAGTGTGGAGGATTTAAGAGCGTTTCGCCGTGTCAAACGTTAAAACCCACAGGGATCTTCTGCACAATTAGACCGGGTGAAGGGAAGAGAGAAAAACCCAGACAAAATCAGGATCTCAAGAGCAGCGGCGTTATTCGTCTGTACAGTAACGCATCTGTTGCGGGTGATCCTTTTAAACGGTTCGTTTGCAAGGATAAAAGCAGAGCGGAGGAAATAAACTTAGTTCTGCCTCCAATCTGCAAATCCTTGGTGGTCATGGAAGATGATCCCAATTTCCTTCTGAGCAGCACTGTCAGATCTCACAATAATAAATTATTTAAGACTTTAAGCATTAATTATGTTTGATAAATGCAGAAGCCTATGGACGTCTAGCTCCTCCAAGAGTATGTGTGGCTCCTGCCGAAGTACACCAGACATACTGGATGTAAAAATGTTAATAATAGCTGTTGATGTCTGTTTGCACTGCACTCTGCCGTCACACAGACTAAATATAAATGATAACAAAGGATAATATAAACCTGTAAAGTTGGGATGGTATAATCCTGTAAAGTTGGGATGATATAAACCTGTAAAGTTGGGATGATATAAAACTGTAAACTTGTTTTAATCCACTGATTGCAATAACGGGTGTTGACATTTACAATTTACAAAATAAAACACATGGCCCAGTGCAATCTAGCCTTTTTGGGGTCCTACGCAAGATTTGGTTGAGGACATTGGTCCTTAGTGTAAATAGCTGGGTAGACTACCATATTTACCAATATTAGTAGGATGATGCAGACACACTGCCAGTTTTTCTAATTTGTAGCTTTATTTTAGTTTTTTACTTCTAAAGATGCAGTTTAGGACTTTAGGATTTTAAACTTCCATTTTGGGCTAGATGTGTAACATACTGTTTATATGTGCAAATCTATAAGTAGAATCACTATTATTCTTCTGTTAACCATGAAATTCTAATTTGGAAAGTGCCTTGCCCCCTGAGAGACCAATGGCACTGCCATCGCCATCCCCATTGCTGCTGCCATCATGTCAGTCTACAGAGCTTTTGAACATTACTGGCTTGAACATGCAAACCCTGAACCAATCGGAATCTGTATTTCTTCCCATCTCTGCCTGGACTACAGTGCAGGGGGGCAATCAGACCGCAGCTTGATTTTGTCTTCCTTCACATTGAATTAAGACCTACTGTAATCACCCACAAACAAAATTGACACATTGAAGTGATACTGAGAATCAAGTCACAATGTATTCACAAAATGTACTGTAATGCATCACTCCCCGGTGATACATCACTCCCCGGTGATGGAGACGATGGAAGTGGAGGGTGGACAGAAGAGGCGGATGGATGTGAGGGGGCTGTTGGAGGGGAAATGCAAACAAACAGAAACAGAGTAGGGGAGAGCCAAATGGGCAGTTGAGCCACCCCTTGTTTCCAAGAAAAACAAACACAAAATCAATCATGTGACCGAATATTTAGGAGGAGTCATGTCATGGAGTATGTGAAGGAAGAAACCGCATGGAGGAAGTGGTGAGCAAATTAGGTCAAATTCATTGATTGTGTAAAATGTTTCATGCTTCAATTTTAACCGAAGTAGTGTGTTTTAAGATGACCGCTGCTAATCCTAGCATGAAACTGCCTACATGTAGCTACACTACCATTCAAAAGTTTGGGTCACTTACAAATGTCCTTGTTTTTGAAAGAAAAGCATTTTTTTTTGTCCATTTAAATGACATGAAATTGGTCCAAAATACAGTGTAGACATTGTTAATGTTGGAAATGACTATTGCAGCTGGAAAGAGCTGATTTTAATGGAATATGTATATAGGCGTACAGGGGCCCATTATCAGCAACCATCAGTCCTTTGTTCTAGTGGCATGTTGTGTTTGCTAATCCAAGTTTATCATTTTGTCATTGCTGTAAACCCTTTTGCTGATTAAAGAAGCAATACAACTGTCCCTCTTTAGTCTAGTTGTGTAATTGGAGCATCAGCAATTGTGGGTTCGATTACAGGCTCAAAATGGCCAGAAACAAATAAATGAAGAATAGACTGACTGATAAGTCTATTGTTGTTCTGAGAAATAAAGGCTATTCAACGCGAGAAATGGCCAAGAAACTAAAGATCTCTTTCAATGTCGTGTACTACTCCCTTCACAGAACAAACTGGCTAACCAGAATAGAAAGAGGAGTGGGAGGCACCGGTGCGCAACTGAGCAAGAGGACAAAGACATAAGAGTGTCTAGTTTGAGAAACAGTCACCTCACAGGTACTCTACTGGCAGCTGGTACCCGCAAAGCACCAGTCTCAATGTCAACAGTGAAGAGGCGACTCCGGGATGCTGGCCTTCTAGGTAGAGTTGCAATGAAAAGCTATGTTTCAGACTGGCCAATAAAAATAAAAGATTAAGATGGGCAAAAGAACACAGACACTGGGCAAATGAAGATCGGAAAAAGTGCTACGGACAGACAAATCTAAGTTTGTCATGTTCCGATCATAAAAAAGAACATTTGTCAGGTTCATGCCAAATGAAATGATGCTGGAGGAGTGCTTGATGCCATCTGTCAAACATGGTGGAGGCAATGTGATGGTCTGGGGGTGCTTTGGTGGTAGTAAAGTGGGAGGTTTGTACAGAGTAAAAGGGATCCTTAAGAAGGAAGGCTATCACACCATTTTGCAATGCCATGCCATACCCTGTGGACGGCGCTTGATTGGAACCAATTTCCTCCTACAACAGGACAATGACCCAAAGCACAGCTCCAGACTATGCAAGAACTATATGGGGACGAAGCAGTCAGCTGGTATTCTGTCTATAATGGAGTGGTCAGCACAGTCACCGAATCTCAACACTTTTGAGCTGTTGTGGGAGCAGGTTGACTGTATGGTGGTAAGTGCCCATCAAGCCAAGCCTCCTTGTAGGCGGTGCTTCAGGAAGCTTTGGGTGAAATCTCTTCAGATTACCTCAACAAATAGACAACTACAATGCCAAAGTTCAACAAGGCTGTAATTGCTGCAAATGGAGGAATTTTTGTTATTATTTCACAATTATTAGGACACAATTATTTCAGTTCAAAATAATTATTTCTAACATTGTCAATGACTATATTTCCTATTCATTTTGGTATATTTCCTATTCAAAATGATTTAATGTATTTTTTCATGGGAAAAAAATGATATTTGTAAGTGACACCAAACAGATTGATCTTAATGTAGTGACAATTTAGCACACCCCCATTCCATGAATTAAACTTTGACCTCCCAGCATCATTAGCCAATGCCACAGGACCCCATTTCCCACAAACCCCAAAACAACCCACCCTGTCCCATACCCTGTACCCATGTCCCTTACCCTGTCCCCATGGTAGGATAGGAGTGTTTTTTAATCTCTTTACCATGACATCCGACTGAAATATGCAGTATGTAGATACTAAAGTGATAAAAACATATTTGTTAGAAACAATACTATATCACCATGACATAGTGACACTGAGTGTTCAAACAAATGTCTCAGCATACCCCAATATCCCCGAAATGAGAGCAAAGTGATAACAGCAGCATGGAGCGCAGGGTGGTAAGGAGGAAAGGCTGCGTGCATGCGGTGGTGTTTGTTTTCGCTGGCTGTGGTACGGGTTTGTTTTCTCATGGACTATTTGCACTCTCCACAGCCCCATGTTTGCCCTTTGTCTCTGCCAAGAATATCTCAAACCATGAAGCCTTTTCCAGGCTCATGATTTACTGAGGCCAGACTGTAAATCTAGATCAATATATAGGATAAATGACCACTTACAGAGTTCAAATCGCTCTACTAGCAGTGTCGGTTGATCCGAAATTGCTTCCTGTTTCTAAGTAATATTACCCCAAACTGTCATTTGTTCCTGCTCTGCATATACAGAAAGTCCTAACACAACTTTTTTTTTTTTTTTTATTAATAGAAAATATTCACCACAGTTAATATAGAATGAGAGTGCCGTGAAACAGCCATTTACTCTGGCAACAAAGGCCAGGAATAGAAGACATTGATGGAACACTAGAGCCGTAGAGGCCTTTCGCTGGGTAGGACTGGCTTTCTGGCACTGCTCTGTATTTACCTAGAAGAGCCACTGTGTCTGTTTGGACTGGATGTTTCAGTAGCCACCGGATTCCTGGACTGAATACCTGTATTCAGCAGTTTGGGAGAGGTACTGTACGCGGGCCTCTGAGGCCGTGGTCCGTCAGGAGACTGGAGCAGCCACAGTGTGACATGACCCCCCCCCCCTCCCTTTTCACCTGACCTCCTGTGCGTTTGCTGGTGCAGAGATATGAAATAGCAGCAAGGATGATTTGATGTGGGTATTTAAGAGGCATCCTGCATCTTTGACACGCCAGTCACCCCATCTGCTTTCTGTATAGTTGCGCACTAATTGCCATAAAACAGTTTAGCCTCTGTTTGTGTCAATGTTGGCCTTTAATCAATACACTGATTTACAGTAGAAGTGCTAAAAGAAGGTGCGTAACATTCCCTAATTAGATTTTGATGAATTTTCAAATCATATCCTGTACAAGTGGTGAGTAAACATTCTCTGAATGTTTTGCACAGACTGATCCAATTGCTTTTGACTAAAATGTTAATCATGTGTCCTTTTCTTATTTTCTTCCTGGAAAAGATAAAACAGAATTTCTGATTTAATCAAATCAAACTAACGGGCAAAGAGCAGCAAATGTAATATAACGTTAATCAGAAAGTGAAAGGTCTCCAGGTCTAGCGATGGTCTAATGCAAAATTTTAATCTAAACTTTTATGTAAATGGTGCCTATATAGAATATTTTCATCAAAACTTATGTGTGCATCTACAACTGTCAGAAATGGTAGCATGGAGTGTGCACCTACTTAATTCAAATGACAATTTTATTTCCAGGTAAAACATTTCAATTATGACTAATCTACAACCTTAGCATGTAGCCATGTATTTCTGGAATTTGAAAGTTTTAAAATTAAATTTTAATTTAAATCTATGTGTACTGATGGCTTCAGCTTTACTATAGCAACTCTTTTCCACTCTTGCTCGTGCCATTCATTTCTCTTGTAACTTTTAGACTGCAGAAACATTTGTACTGACCTTTCAAAAACACTCCAGTTATGGCTGAAAATGGCAACAGTGGCTGAACAATACCAATTGTTTGGGGTGGATTTAACTCACTGTCTCAAAGCTTACATCACAAAAGATAGAGAGACTTTGTGTTAGTGGGTAAAGATTTTTGTAAAATTCTAGAAAGCAAGAATTTATTACAGTTGGATATTTAATGTGTGAATTCTCTTGACACGTATGGGTCCATTTTACAATAAAGTGACAGTTTCAATAAATAGAAACTTGCTCTGTAGAAAAGTTAGAATTCAGCTTAGCAATTACTATTTTATTTAAAAAAATACTATAGCAATTGCTATAATATATTGTATACTGAAACATTTCTTCATGTTAATATTTAATCAATTTATTTTAGATTTTTTTTGTTACAGCTGGGCATTTTGCTGTTGTAGCAAAAAAAAAAAAAAGCAAAACAGAGGTTTCACACACTTTAACTGTTTCTTCATATTATCCCCTAGTCTTTCATTATCTTATATTTTACTGGTTTGCACTGCATCATGTCTCTTTTTCATTATTTGGCCTGCAAGGTACCGACAGTGGGCCAACTCAATAATTGAAGTCCCCCCATTTCCCCCTATTGGACATAGAATTAATAGATTCCTATGGAAGAGACTGACAACAGGCATGCTTCACACGCGCTCTGCTCTTGTATCTGGGATAACAGGTAAAATTACTGTGCTTAGGTAAAGTTCATAGGTTCTGGTTTTGAAGAGAAGGAAAAAAAACCTGGGGTCATATGATTGCTGTACTGTACAAGCAAATGTAACGGATTTAAGATGGAGTGTTGTCCTGTTAATGTACAAAAGTGGAATTCCTGTCACAGCCATTTCCTGTACAAAACAACACCTGGATGCAGACAGTAGTTTCCAGCTCCTCTGAAGATGATTACTGAGACAGTCAAGACAGCGCAGGCAAGTGCTTTTAGGTCTAGAGTTTTGCGGAGTTTGCAGTCCACTTTCACGCCTATGTATTACATATGCAAGTAAGGCGCATGTATTTTATATTATAGCACACACCTGAGATACTAAGAATTGGTAAGATGAAAATTATTACATTTTACAATAAATTGAATATGTAAATTCCCACCAAAATGTGACGCAACCATTTTCGAAGTTTTATTTATTACACTTTTTTACACTTTCAGTAAGCTTTGTTAATAACATTTCTTAATGCTGCCAGACAGTCGTAGCTCCACAGCGCTGGTATAACTACAAATACAGATTAGTGTTCTGGAGTTCATACTGCAGCTGAGAACTGCCAACACACCAGGGTACTGGAAATGGCCATGAGGCAATAGAGTTGAGAAATGGAGGGATTGTGGGGCAGAGGAAGTGGTTGAAAGACAGGGGGTTAGAGTACCCAGAGATGAACAACCTTCTCCTCTCTTTTCAAAGAATACGGGAATACCATGTCCTATGTCATTTCAGAGGCAGTGATTTTACAGAAAAAAAGAGCGTTAAAGTAGCATTATAAAAATGGAATTATGACACATTGCACTGTTGAGAGATTACCCTACGTTCACGGGCCATATCATTTCCCCACTCCTCCTTCTCTTTCCTTCCCTCAGGGCTGGTGGTTAGTGGAGGGGTGTGTGCATATGTGGACGTGTTTGTGTGTGTGTGTGTTGGGGGGGTGGGGGGGTTAGGGGTGAAATAAGCTTATTATAAAATGTTGCACTCAACCAGGCTCGTTTCTTGGATGCGTGAAATGCCCAGTCTCTTCTGGGTGCACCGCTGGTAATAATGATGGGCAGGTACTCCAGCAAAGTTGCCAGAGTTCCGGGCCGTCGCCAAGGAGGTGACGTTATGGTAATCATCGGCCGGCTGGACAACCGCTGTCGCGGGAGACGTTCACCAGACCCAGATGCTGCTAACATTTCCACCAATTAGGACCGGGCGGCTGTCTGACCAAAAGGAGAGCAGCAGCAAACGGAGAGAACAACGCTGTCACTGTCAGACACGAGACTTAGACAGCTGAGTGGCAACAGAGTAGAGAGAGAGAGAAAATGAGAAGAAGTGAGAGAAAGAATGGGATTACTGTGGCTGTTGCCTGGTTACTGGGGCACTGATTGATTCGGGAACTTCATCAACTTCTTTGAAAGGAGTCAGAGAAAAAGCAAGAAATGAAAAAGGTCTTCCACCTCTTTATACCTAGTTGCCTGGCTCAGCGTGCCGTTTGCAGAGTGTTCCTGGAACACACCATCCTTTGTGTGACAGTTTAAGATGTCCCTCCTATTTCCTGTCCTGAAGCCTCTGATGCGTGGCTCTTCCAGTCGGCTGGAAGTACTTATTTGTCATTTCCTCCCTGGGCTGAGAGAGCCTGGTTCAATTCTCCTGAAGTCCTCGCAGCTGGATTGGTAGGGAGAGAGTGATGGGTCTCTAATAGTAGTGCCACCAACACTAATCAATTCACATCAAGTCTGTAAACCCTCCCCATATAACCTTTTTTATGAAATATATATATATATATATATATATATATAAACAGTGTTTATATATATATATACTGTTTAACAGTGTTTAAGGGCTAATTCTGATTAATTATTTTAAAAAGTAATTGTAAAAAATTAAAAAATGTATGTATTTTCATTTACCAATTTCTCTGATCAAAACAGGATTGTGCTAAAATTACTTAAAGTAACCAGTTTTTTCTGAAGAAATAGGAAATATATTTACCTGCAATTTAACTGAAATTGTTTTATTCTAAGTTAATTAACTGTATATTCAGAGTTTCTGCATATCGATGCAAATTAGACAACTGATTGGTCAGCTCATCCTCCTCCAGACAGCTGATTGGCCTGCTCTTCCTCAGGAGTATTACATCAATAACATTTTTACACAGATTACAAAGTGTACTCCTCCAAAGTACTTTTCATTCATTTCTGATTTGTACCAAGGTAATATATACAATTGTTTTACAATGTTCATAATATGTCTAATTTTTACAGTTAGAATTTTTATTTCAAAACCCTGTAGGTTTAAAACAAAAAACGTTTTTTAATGAAACAATAATATTAAAATAATTTAGATGTTAATGGGTTTTATTGTTAATTATTAATGTTTTTACTGGTCCAAAACGTATTTGATCCCTTACAGAATATGACAATTTTTTTTTGTTATTGCACATACGTACAATGTCAAAATAAATCTTTTGGAATAAGGTGCTTTATCTATGGTACATTGGCCACAAAAAAGTCTGAATTTGAAGTTTTGCACACAAGTTACTTTTATCTCCCGCTTTCTGCTGTGCGTCTAGATTTGACATTTAAGTAAGAGTGGTTGCCACCAAGGACAGTCAATTTGTCATCATCATCATCATCACCGTCACCATTGACTGGCATGTGGGTAATAAAAGAGGAGAAGAGAGGCTTCTAGCCACATTTTAGAAGGGTGGAGAACAGTAGCTAGGCTGTCCACAGTACATCAAGAGCCTTGTTGTCTAACAGCGTGTTCTGAATGGAGAGTAATTTCATGTCCTTGTGTAAAAGTACACCATATTGTTTGGGAATTAAGTACAGCATAGAGGGTCTGTAATTATATGTTCACAAAAACTGGTTTTCAAAAATGACCTGAAAATAGCTCGGAGGGTTCCGGTCTGTGTTTCGCTGCAGTCAAACTACAGAGCAGTGGGCTGACTGACTATAAAATGGCAAAGGGTCTCAGAATAGAAGCAAAGACGTATCCCTTTTTATTGGTTGTGGGTTTCTAGGGGGCTGGTGCCATTGTCCAGTGGCTTCCTGATTTGCATTGTGGTTTCAAAATGTGGGTTCCATGCACCGAGAAACCATTGTTTCAAAGGAGAGAGAAGTGGGAGTAAAGGGTGGGGTAGAGGAGCGGAAAGCAAAATAAAGGAATAAAAAAGCAGAAGATGAGATGATAAAACAAAGGCAAGAGGAGGGTAAGAAGAACATTGTGTAACTGATTTGAAATCTCAATAATGATGAAGGTAAAACGAAAGAGAACCCAAGAATAGGACATGTTTATGCCCTTTATTACAGCTACCCAGGGGGGGGAGCTGGAGAAAGAGGGGTGTGGTATGAATGAAGGAGGTAGGGAGATGGAAGGGACGAAGGGTGTGGTATGATGGAGGAGGTGGAAAGATATGGGATGGGGTTGGAAGGGAAGGATGTGTGGGGAGGAAGGAGGGAAGGAAGTGGGGAGATGGAGGAGGGGAGAAAGTGAGAAGATGGAGGAGGGGGTGAGAAGGATGTGGGGGGAGGCAGAAGGGGAGGAGGAGATATGGAGGAGGAGTGGGGGAATTTGTAGCCACCCAGGTGTGTGTGTGTGTGTGTGTGTGTGTGTGTCAGTCTGTGTCGTCATTGACTTCAGCTTTCTAAGAGGATCCCCGGGCAGTGCTTTACCTGGGACCTCATCAGTCAGTCCTACCCCCAACCTCAGGAGAACCCCAAGCCTGAAGGGGGTAGAGGAGGGTGTTGGAGGTGTTTGGTGGGGGGAGAAGCAAGCCTCTCTTCTCAGCTCCACAGCCCACGGCTCTCTATGACTGGTCATAGTCAAGGTGATCTTCTGCTCAGTAATCCACACACATCTTTAGGTCCAAGCACACACAGCTGTACAATGAATTTACAGAAACAGACAAAATAGAAGAATTCAAACTATGTACACACACATGGTAGTGGACAGAACATATGTAATGAACCAAATTCTGTACACAATTGACCCTTTTCTAAGGACTATCCCTTGGTTACTATTACATCCTCGGACAGCATTTTCCGGGGAAACCACATTCACCACTGCCGAAATCCCCTCATAATCAATTCAAACTGTGCTTTTACTACACAGTGAAATTAAACACAGACTCCCCTTTGCTAATCAGTAGCGTATACTACAAAACAGATGACAAGCTAGCAAGGCAGGCTAACCAAACTCCTTGCTCAGGTCAAGCTCTTTGGCAAGCCACAGTTTCTTTTTCATTGTCTGGTTCTGAACACTTAGAATATTCTCAAATTCTCTTAAAACACTTCTGATTGGTCCCAGAAACTGATGGGTTCGGTCTGAGCCTGAAACCACATGGGTAAATTGATATTTGAAAATGTGTCAATGGCTTTGAATCACTGATTGGTTAATGTTGATCCAATCACTATTACTTCTTCTGTGCAATGCTATTCATTTTGACCACAATTTAGCAAGCATTAGCAATGTAACTGAAGTCCAACTTCCAACAGGCTCTGCATGTCAATAATCACAGAAGCCACTCTACAGTTTTTTTTTTTTAGCAATTTAGTTTTCTTTTTATTTGGCTATTACCCTCCAAGGTTTTAATGCATATGAAATGTGAGCTTGTCTGCTTTGCCCCAAATTGAAAACAGTTGCTCTTCATCCGTTCAATTAAGTTTAATTAATAACATTGAATTAAGTCAAATAAGGTAGTCCTCATTTCCTTGTCAAATGTGACCTCTCCTGTAAGGAGGAAGGAAATGGGCCAACACAAATGAACCAGGCCTTACTGTAGTTCTTAAATGCTTCTGACAGTATTTACTGGACCTGGCAGCCGTGGTCCGTGGGTGGGAACATCGGCAGTGGCCGATGCAGCAGTTTTAACCGATGAGGAGATATGGACGTCTGCCACGCTGGTCCTAAAACGCCCGGTCCCTGGGGTTAGAGAGGGTTCAGGGACTAACCGCTCACCAGTACACTGCCAGTCCACAGGCCACCGCACTGCGCCCAACCTCCACCTTGAAAATCACTTTACCCCAACACGGAGATGCAGAGAAGGAAGCATAAGGGGCAAAGGGAGGAAATCTAGTGAGTTACCATGACGAGTAAGCGAAGGGAAAAACACAAACAAAGGCTGGTGACGCTGTGTCATCCGTGGTGAGAGGTTGACAGCTTGGCTGGCGATCCTGGCACCTGCAGCGGTGGCAGTGTGGCAGTATTCTTTCACCTCCTCCTTTCACCCACTCTCTCGCTCCTAAATATTTAGTGCCTCTCCGGTCTTCAACTCCGTTCTCTATATCATAATTGTGATGTACACGGCCAGCATTGACACGCCAAGACAGGAAGGAACTGTTGAGTCTCTATCTTTGGTACATAAGGTCAGCCAGGAAATTGGTCTACTATAGTACATGCGGTTTTGCACCTAGACAACCATTAAAACTTGACCATGCACTCCAGGTTTGCACTTAGTCTAAAGAAACTCAACCAGACTTATCTTTATTAGCATATTCAGCGGTTTCCTTGGTTTAACGGTGCCTATAGTGGTAGACAGCATAACAAAGAGAAGACATAAAATCTACACTGATAAGAAAAAATGAATTAAATATATAAAGTTTACAAAATAATAAACGACAAGCTTGCATAAATATACAAACAATTATAAGATGAGATATGAGTATGGGGATATACTGTATAACACACAATGGATTAAAATTTGATGTCCACATTTTTGGTAGCAGAATAGTATATGAAAATGCAGGAAGAGAAACAGTTTGATTGAAGTATAGTGCAACTATTTGTTTACAGCTTAGAGATGGTTTGATGTGGCCTGCAGTCTTATTAGTCTCTTTAGTACAGATTTTTGAGGTCCACAGCACGAGGAACGAAACTTTAGGTTGCCAGATGTTTTGATCATGATCGATCTGTACTCTCTTGCCAGAAAACCGTAATGCCATAATGCGACTGGAAATGAAGTCGCTTTTGACAAGCATGGCTTGTGGGAGTAACTATTCTTGTTGCCCCATTTGAAGAATGTTGGTTGGTCTTGGTCTGCAACATCTGCAGATGTATTCCAGGGGCTTGGAGTTCAACATCACATCCACTTCTGTAAGTACGGAGTGCAGTCCTGCTTCAGCCATATATTCACTCCACACGGTTCATAGGCTTGACCTGCCATTTGCAGATTCCAACAATGTCATTAGGGAGGTACTGGAAGGCCAACTTTGGCCCACCAGGAGGTCTTTCAGTGATGTTTCCGTTGCTCGGGAATGATATTTTGGAACTCAACATCTTGAGGTAGGCTCAGTGTTAAGAGTCTCAGGAAAGTCAGTGTGGACACAACGAGTGGTTAGATATTTGAAAATGATGCCACAATGCTTCTCCCTAGAAAGGAGTTGTCATAACTGTAAATGATGTCTCGTCAAAACACTTAATCACGGGTCACCAAATGAACCCTATGACCTCTTGAAAGCTCTTTATTCAGCAGGCAACATTTTGGATTGAAGCAGAAGCTTCCAATGGAGTTATAGAAGTGTACACAGCAAATATCCCATCTTAACGGGTTGTTGCAGCAAGCTGGTCAAACAAACAAGCTGGTCAAACAAACAACAAAGCAATGGACCCAGGAGCAGAAAACACGTTTACAAACCAATGAGATTGCAGAACAGCTGTCTGCATCATAACGAACCACGACACCAAAAGACATGTTATTACTTGGACACAAACAAAGAAATTATTAGTTGTGTTGCTGGGAAAGCTGGCATAGATTCCTTTATAGGTTATGAATGGGAGTTTTCCTTCGCTGTAAGCTGGACCCAGAAGCACCTTTACTCTGTGCATAACAGTAACTCTGAAACTTAACCATTTAATATTTTTTAACAGTCATTGTGTGTTTGTGTGTGTCCAATCATGTCTGATTGTATGCTGATGGGTTTGACCATTTGATGTGACAGAACCACCACTGCTGATGTATAGCCAACACTCAGACACTGAGACGCTTACCTGCTGTAACGCGACCAAGTGTAATGAGAAAAAACAAAGATGATGAGAGAGCGTGGAGAGAAAAACAACAAATAAACAAAGAAGTGGAAAGAAGAACCCAGTTCAGGGGAGGTGTCCAAGAAAAGCAGAAAAAAGCGGGCGCGTATCGATTTGAAACAGCAAGCCTTGCAGCAACAGGATTCTTCCTCCATCCAGGAAGTCTCTACACACACAGGATGGACCATGGGGGATATGAGCTTTCTCTCTCTCCCTCCGTGTGTGTGAGCGTGTGCGTGCGTGCGCGCGTGTGTGTGTGTGTGTGTGTGATGAGAGCATATCTTTTGAGCAGCAGCCTTATGAGCTCAGGAAAGGCCTGAAGATCAAGTGGAACACAGTGAATAATGAAGCAATGAAAGGGCCACCGTCCCATTTTGTACTTAAACAACCCGGGACTAATACTCTATGTGAGTCTTTCTAGAACAGACTATATACAGTAGCGGTACATCATATATAGCCACGCGGAGGTCGGTCTGACATGACACCCTTTCTAATGTACAGTGACTCACATCGCCACCTGGAACATATGACACCATGTTTGCTGTGGCGCAGGACACTCTACGAGGGAAACTGGGTCACCAGTCAAATATTCATGGGCTGTGGGCTTCGCCTGCAGCGACGACACAGGGACAAACCTCAGGAGCGCACGGAGCTGCCAGCCAGTTGCCCGGGCCCAGCGCCGCATGGCCTGTTTAGGCGAGAGTATGTCATGCGATCTGTGGTCATGGGACGAGGTGACAGCAGCTGGGTACCCACATCACTGAGGGCCCTTCGCAGTGTGACACGTGGTCACTGAAAGCACTCGCGCGCTTCCCTCAACACAGATCAGCCGGGGACCTGGTGACACTGTCCGCACCCACACACAGGACAGTCCGAGCACAGGCAACCCTCTGCGGCCTGCGGTGCGTTTCATCCAGTCTGCGTGGATTGTGTGCCCGGGCACAGCACGGCAAGCGCAGACAGAGCTCACGTTAGCCTGCTGGTATTTTAGCCTTTGTGACCTTTGATAGAAGCCCTTATACATTCCTTGAATGCATGGATGACAGCCTGTCCCAGAAATACATGCCAGTGTTAGTGGCCGGCGTTATGTTTCACAGAGAAAGCACTCAGTGAAGCACAAAATAACGACCGCAGAAGGGTTGCACGTGACAGACGGAACCAAACACAGCAGGGACCGTTACCGTCACATCAACTTCCAATATGTGGAACGACACCAAATCCCACCTGAGCAGAGTGTATATCTCAAAGGTTTTCCTCCTACAGTAGGACCGAATTTTTGCAGATTGTGTTTCAGCCTTTGGATTTTTCAAGTTGGGGGCAATGCCATGTGCCAGTGGGCCATGTGCTGCACAGCTGGGGGATGTGGCACATTGTTTCGCAAAGCATAGTTTTCAACATGGCACGCCAAAGCTGTCGTTATGTGGGAGAAAAAGTTATTGTTTTTTCGGTCGCCAGAGTTGAATAAAGCGGATGAGACTCAGCACTGCTCCGATACTTAGACTTCTTAACACATACTATACACAGAGAACACACCCTGCACAAACAAACACACTAAAAATACAAACCATGCATATCCAAATATTCCCCCTTAATGAGCTAGCACTTTTAAGAGACTCCACTCCACTCTAGCGACTGAGACACCACACATTGGTACCTTGAGGAGAAGAAGTGCGATCGGAAGAAAAAGAAGAAAAGCACGCTACAGTATGAAAGGAGGAGAAAAGGACGAGGTGAGCGGAGAAATCAAACAGCACCAGGAGATAGAGGGAGGAGAGCAGGAAAAGACGGAATGTGTTGCTCCCCACTCATCATATCTCTGAGGAAGATGATGGGGGGGGCAGAGCGATGGATGGGTTGTCTATGTAGAGAAGGAGGGGTGTGTGGGGTGGTTGAGGGGATGCTGTCGCTCCTGGCGAACAAGCGGGTGAGTAAATAGACTCATGGGGGTTGGTGGAGGAAGGTGGAGTGGGTGGAGGGGAAGAGAGAGGTACGGTCTGGGTGAGAGCCGAAGCTCGGCTGTTGGGGAGCGTTCCACAGAGCCAGTGTTGATGAGGTGGGGGGTTGTCTGCTTCTGTTACACCCCTGCGCCCACTTCGCTATTCCCAATCCCCAGCCTTCAGGCCTTTACCCTAGCTCCCCTCCCCCTTTACACCCCTTCCGCAGCGCTCCTCTCCTTCCAGAATCTCCCCCCTATCTCTGCCGATATCCCCTGGGTGTCTGCTTTGCTGCTTGGCTGATGAAGTGGGAGGATATTGAAGCCAGTGCTTTGATCCAGGGCAGTCTCATCCGGCCAAGCAGAGCCACTAGGCACCTTGACATCTCTGGGACATCTCCCTTAAACCTGGTCAGAGCCACATGTCCTGTACCTGTCAACCGGGTGGGACTCCCACATAGACAGGTAGAGCTGCTGGTGAGTCCAACAACAGACATGACCATACAGAGTCCTTTACCAACTTGGCTCTATCACAACTTATCGTTTTGTTTTGACCATAAACCATCTTTTATGAAGCTGTTTTCATTGACTTCCTCCATCACTACACCATTCTGAGCTTCAGCACATGCCCACGAAGAATCACTACCCCTAAGCATGAGAAAGCCTCCTCAACTCGACATTTCCAGGAATCTTGTGCATAATCTTCGCTGTCCAATTGATTGCTGAAAGATAAGCGACAAATGTTCATACCGTGGGAATGTCCAAATATCAAGCTGACCATCGAGCAAATTTGAAAAACAGCTTTTCACAAATAAGACTGCTCATTAGGTGTGTCCATGTCCCTCTCAATATCCTAACAAATTCTGTCAAATTATGTGTCAAAAATGTTGTGCACACTTGTTTTAATTTCTTTATGTATTCACCTTGCAATGATAATAGCACTGAACCACTTTTACAATATTGTTTTATGAGATTGGAGAACTCTGTAATGTGTTAAAAATGGACTAAAAAAGTTTAATGGTTATGCAGATCAAATTTTTTTATTGTATTTCAAACAATCCTTAGGGGTACCAATAATTTTGACATATCTTTTGTTATATATATATATATATATATATATATATATATATATATATATATATACAGCTCTGGAAAAAATTAAGAGACCACTGCACCTTTTTTTTCCTTTCCAAAAAAGTTGAAAAGGAAGGTTTTGAGTGAGGAACAGAAGGGTCAAAATTAAGAGACCACTGCAAATTGAACGCTTCTGTTCCTCAAAACTTTCCTTTTCAACTTTTTTGGGAAGGAAGGAAAAAGGTGCAGTGGTCTCTTAATTTTTTTCTAGAGCTGTGTATCTATATATATATATATATATATATATATATATATATAAATTGTTGATTGTCTTATTCTTAAGTAACTGAAAACATTTAGAGTTTCTGTATCAATATGGCCTAATATTTCAATTGTATTAGGTATTTTGAGGTAATTTTGACCCCGAACCAAAAACAAATAATACTGCATTATAATTTAATGGATAGTCTATTTAGTTTAATCTATTTGAATGCTGATTTTATTTTAAACAAAAAGTATTAGACTATGGTGCAAAAGTCTAAAGAAAAACTAAAGAAAAACTTTGAAGCAATTTATCTGGGCAGTAAGTGTTTATTTGCTTGTTTCTTTGATGTATAACAGTATAATACTTACAAATAAAAATGAATATATCAAAAAAATGAGCTAGAAGAACTGTCATCAATAAATGAAGAAAGGGAATTTTCAGAAAATTCAGTAGCTGGCTGAATCTGATGAGAAATAAGGTCACTTCCTTGAGGGACAGAAGGAAATACAGTAAAGTGCTTGCTCAGCATCTGGCACCAGAGTACATGCTTCAACTGTGAGAAACATTTTATAATAAATGCCTTACAGGCTGTGCTGCAGCTAAGAAACCATTCTTGCAATCTCGTGTGCTTGTTGCTTTTCCACAAGAATGGTTTCTTAGCAGCAAATTTGAAGTTGTTTTTTGTAGAATCTGGTGAAATGTTTTCTATTGCTTCTGGGATTTTAGACTGTGTTTTTTTAAGGAAATATTTTTTAAGGGAATAAATGCAATGGGACATGAACACAGCTCGACTTTACAAACACTCCGAAAGGTATAAAAACTTTTGTTTCAACTGTTTCGGAATAAACAATGTCAGTTGTTGATGTTTATGCCTGTCTTTCCATCCCTCCCCTGGTTATGAATTCAAAATTGTTGATCTGTTTAGATCATATATACTGTACAGTAAAATAAACACTCGGCAAAAAACGTCATGTTATATCCAATGTGGCAGCAAATAAACAGATTACTGGGCAATATAGAATGTCCCTCTTTGCCAGAATTATGGAAACAATACCTTGTATATTCTAAACACTTACATTAACCAACTCAAAATGGCCACTGTGAGGGATTGACTGGGTTCTCATAGGATCTGTCCAATATGTTTACAATATATAAGAAGAAATTTAAGAATACATTTTAATACAACATAACTCAAAATTATTATCCCTCAAAATGAAAGTTTTTAACCCTGGTTAACATAAGCCTGGGAAAATCTCAAAGATATCGGTATTCACAGTGCTCCACAAATAAACGTTTCAATGTAATACCAGCCAATTTCCAGCCAACGTTTATTTATTCATTTCACATAAATTCATATTAAATTAAGCTTTAAAACTGCATTTTTCTCTCTGCCTCATGGACATTTAAAATGTTCTTTTGCAGGGCTATTTTCTATGTTGTTGTTTAAATTGCTTTCATTACTGTTATGGACCAGTATTGTTAACCCATGAATGCACGCAGAACTGTTCATTACAGAAAAACCTGTGATGAACACTGAGGCGGCTGTGGACTTCAATCTTCCTCTGTTGTTTTCCTAACGGGCATGCAAGACAATATCTCAAAGTAACATTACAAGCCCCATGTTGACTGTAAACTGGCATGTATATGTGTAAGAAATTATAAATATCAAAATGAGGTAACAGTGGAATGAAGGTAACTGCTACCAAGGGCAGATCTGATCATTAATGATTTCCTGAGGTTATTATGTATGTACATGGAAAAAAAACAAGGCAGGTACCATTTTACTTTTACTCCTAGTGTATTTAGCTGGTTCGGAAACATCAAACTAACATAAACTTAGCGATGACACACAATAATTATATACATATTAAAAGAGTGTAATGGAAAATATTCAGCTCTTCACAGACTAAGTGTCTGGCTGGTTACATCAAAGACATTGTGAAAAAAATAAACAATTAACCATGGACTGGGAATATGTTCATAAATAATGCATTTCTCTTTTCTCTTAGAAAATAAGTTCTGCAGTGAGTAACCTTATATAGATCTAAAAGTTTTCATGCTGTGAATTGACACACAAGATATTAGCCTTTCCCCTATAGGCCACCGCCAGAGAAGAATAAAGGAATGCCAATGACATTTGTGAATTACCAAATAGACAGAGAAACTTGGGAAGTAAAGTGATAAGCCAGCACTTGCATTTGATAAGTAATCGTGAAGGAGAGAAAACTCCTGATACAAAGAACTGAGATCACCATCCATTCTAACTATATTTCAGTTATCACCTGGTGTTTGACCTTTACTGTATATATATATATATATATATATATATATATATATATATATATATAT
>JACXGI010003341.1:26360-63657 GCA_016801175.1 Esox masquinongy | reverse complement strand
GACACAATCACAGCACACACAGTTCTTATAGCATGAGCCCCCTACCCTAGATTTTCCCGTTTTTTCTACTTTTCTGGTTCAGGGAGCGGTTCATACCATATATGGGTAAGATATACGTTGTTTAACACATCTTCTCATGGCAGCTGCCGTCTTCAGGTTTCCCTGTTGTTATTCCAACCAATCGACTTCTAGCTCCAGCGTCTTTTCCCTTATTTGGCATTCTGCCCATTTACTACCACATACCAAACGGTCTGTTCTTACTCCCAACTATTCTAGTGAGATAAGGATCCTGTCACCCCCTCCTCTAATGCAGGTACAATGTTTCTTAGTTCTACTTAGCCTCTAGCAGACTTGCATGTTATCTTAATGCTATTGCCCCACACAATGCATCCTTTATAATGATTTGGATGATAAAGTCAAAGCCATAGGATGCTCTAAATGAAATTAATAATTTAAAAACTAAATAGTAAAGTTTAAATTGGGAGAAAATAACCAGGAACTGAACTTGTGTAGTTCCACAGGAGAGTCTGTGACACTACCTACTGGACCATTGCTGAACTTCACTCATGGCTGTAGTAGCCTACTGAAATTGGCAATAAGGTAAAGGCCACGATGCGTACTGAAAGAGTTACTGCCAAAGATGATTGAACATTTCTATGGTTACTACCAACTACGCTAACTTCCAACAGTGACACCACTCATTCAAAGTTGTTGGTATTGCACCTGGTTATCAAAACCTGAGTCAGTAAATTGTTTGTGATGTAACTGGACAGGTTTCGTTCAATAACATGCAACAGAGTTTTTTCTTTCAATAATCACGTGACGATAGGTTTTCAGGACAGGTCAGGTAAGAGGTATAAAATGCACCATGTTATGTGGCACAACAGAGAATGCAGGAAGGTGAATGCTATGGCCAAATGGTACTACAGCAGTCTTGTGATGGAGCGTTCATGTCGTTCATATCGAATCTAGGTTTTTGCTTATCTACGTATATTTCGCTCAAAGTGTGATTGATGCAATGATGTTTGTGCAGTGTGAAACAATAAACAGACTATAGAATATGGTAGGGATTCTCCCAATACAGTTGTCATAAGGATGGCGATCTGGAGTGTATGGTTTAAAGTAATTCAGAATGTATTTGATTTCACTGATTCGAGTGGTTATGAAACTCACTGCAATCATGTAACAAGTCCTTATGTTTTATGATAGGCCTATTGTGCATTAGATAAATAAGTTGGCTCAAGTGGTTTCATATGTTTTGTTCAAATAACTGCAATTGGAAATTATACATTACTGAGGTGATACAGAAGGGAATTGTGTTTCCATGTGCTTGTGCAATTAGACAGTTGTCTTTTTTTGAAGATTTTTATTTAGAAAGAATTTTTTCAACAGTGCCAGGGCTCGGGCGATTCCTTTTCTTTTCAACCACCTGGCCAGCATTGGAAAAGACACGCTCACAGGGCACAGACGTTGCAGGGATGGCTAGATATATATCATTGCCAGTTTATACAGGTTAGGGAAGAGCCCTTCATTTCTAGCCCAGTACACTAATGGGTCCTCCACCCTTGTTAGGTAGGCGTCTGTTTAGTACCGTTGGACCTCAACGGTAGCGTTGGCTGTGGCACTCTACACACAGAAAGTGTCATTCACTCTGTTGTCTAGGAGTGACCACAGGTTGTCATCATCCATGGGAGCCGTCCATGGAGCCACAATACATAAATAAATTTAGTTACATACAGCTTTTGTTATAGAATGTCAAAATGCTACAACATGAAAAATATATGACAATGAACCTGTGATGTTGGTTGATTTTGTGCCTGATGGCGGGTGACAGATCTGGAAGCTGGGGGCATCGAAAACACTGCACCTTTTTAGGGGAGACCAAATCAAAGTGCTTCCATACAAAGGACCTTGTTCTCTTTTTTGCTATATCCTCCTTGTCTAACCTAAGTTATTACTGACTACACTAGATATGTACTATCAAACATGGGCGTCCAAGACTCATTGATGCACGTGGGGAGCGAAGGCTGGCCTGTGTGTTCCGATCCAACAGACGAGCTACTGTTGCTCAAATTGCTGAAAATGTTTATGCTGGTACTGATGGAAAGGTGTCAGAACACACAATGCATTGTAGTTTGTTGCGTATGAGGCTGCGTAGCCGCAGGCCAATCAGGATGCCCATGCTGACCCCTGTCTACTGCCGAAAGCACCTAAAATGGGCACGTGAGCATCAGAACTGGACCATGGAGCAATGAAAGAAGATGGCCTGGTCTGATGAATCACGTTTTCTTTTACATCACGTGGATGGCCGGGTGCGTGTGTGTCGCTTACCTCGAGAACACATGGCACCAGGATGCACATTGGGAAGAAGGCAAGCCGGCAGAGGCAGTGTGATGCTTTGGGCAATGTTCTGCTGGGAAACCGTGGTTCCTGCCATTCATGTGGATGTTACTTTGACACGTATTGCCTACCTGAGCATTGTTGCAGACCATGTGCACCCTAGTCTAGACCATGTGCACCCTAGGTCTACTGGAGTCCATGCCTCGGTGGGTCAGGGCTGTTTTGGCGTCAAAAGGGGGACCTACACAATATTAGGCAGGTGGTCTTAATGTTATGGCTGATCGGTGAATTCTCCCATGTTAAAACAACAAAACAACAGAGTGTTACAGTGGGATTGTACAGTGGGTATAGAAGGTCATCACACCTTTTCAAAATGTTCACCATTTGTTGCCTTACAGCCTGAAATGAAACACATAACATCAGACTATTCCTTGCTTTATTCATACAAAGTATCTTAAAATTGTGAAAAAGTAAAAATAAAATTCTAAAAAACTCTGAACATTAATTTAAATAAAAACAGTAAAATACATCACTATACTTTAACTTGGATATTGTTGGTTATTGTGTGTAAATAGGAAAATGTCTGAATTGATGTGTTTTAATTTCAGGCTGTAAGCCAACAAAGGGTAAACATTTTGAAAGGGAGTGGTGACTGTCTAAACCCATTATCTATTGCAGGGGAGGGCAAACCTTTTGACTTGGGGGCCACATCAGGATTTTGAAATTAATTGGAGGGCCACATTGTTTTTGTAATTTGGTAGTCATAAATGATTTTGAGGCCAGAAATTGTCAAAAATTAAAACATTTATACAGTAGGTCCCTTATAATGTCTAAATGATTTAAATCCAGATGCATAAGAATGGACTGATGAGTTCTTTTTTTACTTCCCCTTAAAACTATTTTGTTACCTACCACAGGCCAAATGGAATTGCCTAGCAGGCGGGATTCGGCCCATGGGCCTTAATTTGCCCACCTCTGGTCTATTGGATCCATTGTTAAATTATTACACAGGTTAGTGTTTAACTATATTTGAATATTTCAAACTGTCTGGTCTTTAAGGTGAATTGTTGCGTTATTACCCGTCAGAGTATGTGAGCGGAGCGGAGGGAGAGCATTGCAAGAAGTGGAGAGGGATCAATTTGACTGGAGCATGGAGTCATACGGAGCATGCCAGAATGCTGGCACTCGATTTTGCTCCAGTACCGTTCTGTCTGAAATAAAGAACACATTGTCTACCGTGTCTCAGCCGAATGTCTCCACTCGGTACAGGCAATACACCTTGGCTTTTGTGTGTAATTTTTAAGTACATTTTGTATTTGATTTAATACAGCCTGGTTGCAAAATGTTGTTTACATGTTTAGTACTTGATTTTCCTGGCAGCTTAGAGGGTGTCACATTTGATTTACTTTTTCTTTAAAGGCAACATATATACTTTGAATAATAAACAAATTAACTTCCCTTACCTATTAAATTGTGTAAATTTTATTTAAAAGGCATTGTCATACTGTAAACATCAGGGTTTTTGTAAGTGAAAGGTATGAATGGTTGTGTCATTCATGAAATTGAAGTCCAATGGACCTAAACAAATATATTATCTTACATAGTATTTTAGTCTGAGAACCTTGCATGGTAGTTTATTTTTAGAAGCTTGTTTTATCCTGAAATGAGGGCCTGAAAATACCTTTGTGATCGGATTCGGGCTGAGAATGATACCTAAGTCTGTGTCTTCAGCTAACACAGTGTCTTCAGCTGCAGTTTGCTGGCCTCCATGCTAATAGCCTTTCCTCTAGATCACTCAACCCCTTTTAGCATGGGTAGGATTTAGGCCTAGTCTTGCTGAACCTGTTCTGTACATGATTTGTCTGCGACCTTCCTATAGTATTAATTTACAACAAAGTGAATGACCCAATTTACAAGTTCTGCATGGAGTTGTGACTCTTCTTCTGTTCGTCCTATTTTTCAACGTCCTATTTTTCAATGTCCTTTTCCACTATGCAAAGCAATATGTTTTTCAATGATGCTGTGGCATTGTTGAGAACAAGCTGTTTCCCTGATAATCATCTGTATATTTAAACAGGAATGCCGTAATTGGCATTCAGCATGCAATCCTGAAACCATTCCCTTTCTACATAACATTGGAAAAAGAGCAAAACAACTCATAGGCATACTGATAATCTAACCATCCACATGGACTGTTCTCTGCATTCGGTAGCAGCAACTCCTCCAACACATGATTCGTTCCAGTCATTTTTCCCTGAATGGAACATCTCCCTTTGACTCTGAAAGTCCATTAAATATTTCAAGAAAATCTATAGTGAACAGAGACTGCAAAGATACTCTTAAAGTCTTGAGTAGAGAACTTAGTTCACAATGTGTGAATTGTGGTCCTTCCGTCTTCGACGCCATGAAGGTTGCTGTTTTTGAACTTTTTCAAGACTTTTTTAACTATATATTGCGCTATATCCACAATCTGGATACGCAAAGCACAAAGAGGATATTGATCAAATAGTCAATAGAAAGGTGATATAGAAATTAGATATGTAACGCCAGTCAATACGTAAATTCCAAAAGTCTGACAGATAGACTACTGAAATGTAATCGATTATAAAATTAAATGACAATCACTTGGACTTTAAACCCTGCCCAAGACTGAAATTAAAAAAGCATGACAATCCCCTCATTTCCCTCCGTGTTTCAACATGTTAAATTCCGATCTCTCCCTAAACACGTTGAATCTATCCATCTTTTTTTTATATTACTAGTCTAATTAAATAAATATATTTGAAATTTGTTTCATAACTACTTTAACAATCTTATGTACAGTACTTTTGCATTTTATTCTCAAAAGCATTTACCTCCACCAAGCTAAAAGGTGTATATTTACAGTCATGTGCAGAACTCTAGTAGTGTGTTCAAGCTATTAACCATTGGCCTTGTGTAGCAGCCGTTGACAACCATGTTAAAGTGTGTCCTTTTCAGCCGTCACGGCTATTACACAAAATTACTGCCATTAAATCTGTCTTTTAAAAATGTAAGTGGTTCATCAAGTGAGGATAGAGAGAGATGTGGACCGAGAAATGTCATCAAAAACGTAGGAGAGCGAAGAGAGGAATTACTTTTTTAGTTAAAAAAGAGTGAGTGGGTACACAGAAGAGTGAGTCAGGACAAGGAGAAAGGCTGATTGGCAGTGAAAGTCAATTTGCTTGAAGCATTGGCTCTGATGTTGATTACTGCATTCTGGGGAAGCCCACAAATGACAAAGAGCAACAGAAAATAGGTATCCCAAACATCTGTTTGATCCAAAATTATAAATTTTACCTCATAATACGTAACATAGTAGAAATTACGTAATTAAGGTTATTGATTCTTCAAATCGTACACATTTTTTTCATTTAGCATGAATCACTTTTTTTATTTTTAAGCCTGTCATTCCGAGTTTCCCCACCATTGCCATTGTGAAATTATGATGGCAATCTATACATACTAATTTGTCCTGATAACGTCTTAACAGGTACTGACATACAGTAATCCACAGGTTTTTCCTTGAATCTCTGAAGGATGCTTTGCACAACGTTTTATGACTATCACAATTAAAAATGTTGGGACATTATCCAGACATGGTCCTCAGTGATGTCCTGGGAACTTACTAGATAAAAGTCTTTGAGAAATCACACATAAGTACTTCAAATAAAGTTCACATAAAGTACTGAGAACAGCCTACAAAAGTCCTGATACTCAGTGACATCCTTAGAGAACTGAGAACTGATATGGTCTTTACTAATGTCATTGAAACGTGTAGGGAAATACACAAGGTTCCCACAGATAGTTATCTTGAGACCATCGTGAGACGTCTACTTAACCGTCTAGAAAAGTTCCCTTTGATAACATACCAGAAAACCCCTTTTATGATGCTAATGGAAATATCACTGAGTATCCTAGGATGTCCCATGTTTCTACATCAGAAGATTTTTACCAAGATTTTCAGTATATTAAAAAATGTACCCACATGGGATCTATTAGGACTGAGAAATGCATTACTGATGACTAACTTTGCTAAGGCAATGTGTGGATGAACAAGTGGAATGATTATAAATGTATGCTCAAAAAATGAAAATGCTCTCACAAACCCACACAAAAAGCAATGGATTTACCCACACTGGTTTAGTACACACTGCATTTGAAAACGTTTGTAAAATGCATGATACACAAGAATATTTTTATGATGCAAAAGAGTTTTCACTGAACAAAAATGTTAACACAATCATCAAAACCTTAATTGGATGACAACTGTTTTGTCATTTGCATTGATTGCAGAACAAGCTGAGCCTGAACAGAGAAACTGTCTCCCTATAATTTGCTTGAGGGGTTACCACCTCAGATCGAAGCATTGAGACCTGACTGATGTTGTCATGAAAGGCTGGCCTGTTTTTTGGTAACTCATCCAGTGACAATATATTGTAATTAATTGCTGATGGAATTCAACTTCCCATGATCAGCCACACACGCATCTATTTCTATATGTATGTGCACACAAAGGCAGACAGAGGAACATAACCGAGTTACTTAAACATTTATTGTTTTCCATTTCAATATAATTTCACATGAAACACAAATAAACATAAAAACATTTCCAAGTCGGGGCACTACAGCTAAACAATAAAGAATGCATAAACCAATGAGGACACAAGTTAAGCAACAGTAAAATGGTAATGTAGAAATAAAATGACTTGCAGGAAATAATTTTCACCTAAGGTTTTGGCCTTATACTGACAGCTCAAAAAATGTATAATGCTAAAAAAGTTAATGATGTAGACTTGACAACTGCAGTTCATCACACAGTCACACACACAAACATTGTCTTAAATGGACTTTCAGATTCTTAGAACTGAACACATATCTCAAACTGGTCATTTATTTCCGTTCTCCAATTCCAGTCACTAGAACAAATTGTCCTTGAACATGAAACTTTCATCACACCTCACATAAAACAAACCAACAAAACTGCTATCTGATCAATGAATCTGATAAATTGTTTGGCCCGTGTTAAAGGGATATTTCATGATTTTTAGATTTTTGTTCATTCTTTACATACCCAGACTTAGACAATGTCATGGATGCCATTTTTACATCTCTGTATGCAATCTGAAGAATATGAAGGTGTAGCATTACACTAGCTTAGTGTAATTGCTGGTTACGAGCAACTGCAACCAGCAATTACTCTAACCTAATGGATGGATAAATACATAAAGTCTAACTCTGGGTAAGAATGAATTTACCCCAACATTTCCTAATTCTGAAGTAATGCTTCAGGATGCTTGTCCTAATCCTAACTATAAGACCTACCCTGAAAATGTCTTATTTTAGAATTGAAGGTTTTCCTGGTTAGAAAATGGAACCATACAATACACTTTACTGGTCCAAATACTACCTAACAGCAAGTTGTAAAATAGTGAAATGATCCTTTAACCATAAGCCTTAAAGAACACTAACATTTGACTACTAAATTTAACTTTACTGGAGTGACCTTTGAGGACAAAGCTAGCCTTTATCAAATCAACCAATCACATTTCTGCCTTCAGTATAAAGGTATACCCATAACAAGATTAATGACAAATGTCTGCAAAATAATTACCCCTATATGGTTTGCACAAGAGCATGTTCTGGATGACGAATTGAATTGGCACACTGTAGTGTAAAAAAAGCCACCTCTGAATGAACTATTGGGAAATTAACTATTTGTGTAGCATCTTAAATCAAGTTTCTCGTTTTGACTTTCATAATGTGGATAAAATGAAGAAACAGAGCAAGGAGAGACAGCAATAGATCTCCAACTAAATAAGCAGTCGGTATAAACCAGACAGAAAATAAATAATAGACAAAGAAAACAAGGCTGTTAATTCTTGTAATGTAAATGAAGTCCTCTTGGTAATACATTTTGTGCCAAATGTGGTGCTTCAAAATTTACAAATGGGGTTCTTTCTCCATAGCAAATGCACTTACTTTTTAAGGATTATATAAAAGGGACATGGAGATTATCCTGAATAAATGCTTCTACAGAAATAATGTTCACCTTAGCTTGGTTCCATTTCAAATTTCCATTTTAATGGTGCAACGTCAACATCAGAATAAGCTGCAGACATTATATTGCTGGATTTTACTGTGGGTCTCATTTTGATCACCAGGAGTCTTTTCCTGAACCACATTACAGAATTGTATACAAGTTTTTATACCTTGGAGGATAAATACCTATTATCATTAAATCACTTTGTAGCTATTATTGGTTTTGTCTTTGCTCCAACCATTACTAACAAACCTTCAGAAAAATGTGTTCTTAGAAAGACAGACAAGGGAAGGTTTCTAAATTTAGAACAGGAAGAAAGAAAAAAATGTGTCAGTGAGCACAAGTAAAGCATCAATATCCAAAGAAAATACAGTGCCAGTAACTAACTGCAGCAATGCAGATATGCACTGCAGGACTGTATTAATTATGCATTGTTGCCGCATGTTTTGGTGTATCTTAACTGCCACTCAAACAGCACAGCCTAAAGAAATGCTGTATTATTGGTATAACCCAACCACTGGCTTGCAGGCATTTGTTCACTTAGTTGGGTTGTGTTCATCACAAACTGCTGATTTATTGAGATACGTTCCACTGGGTCAGATCAAAAGACTGAAGGTGTGGCTTGGTAAGGGTGTGGCATCAGATAATTCTATTTTCTACTTTGACCTCCTGTCAGCATATGGGTAGATTGTAGTATATGGGCTATGTGCTGTATCCAGGCACTCTGTAGTGCCTCAAACTTAAGAAATGCTCTTAGTCATGATATATTGTAACGTATCATTTGAGAATACTTCTGTTTCTGGTTAATTAGTTCTGTCCTGGTATCCCATGCTAAGGTTGGACACTGACAGTTTTGCAACTTATTCTTTTATTTACAGTATATATTTATTTATTTTTAGACACTGTGCCTTATCCCTTCCAAAGTTTTGTCAGTTTTAAGTCTTTGGCAAAGTTATTCTTCTTTGTGCATTCACTTGACGACCTCCGTTAGCTATGCATGCACCAAGCTGACTGAGGGAGTCAGTAGAGTGTGATGACACCTGGAATTCCCTACAGTTGACGGCTCTCTGCTCGCCGGGCAAGGCTGGCCAATATGTATTGCACATGGGGCACTCATCAGTTAACAGCTCAGTTACACCTCAGTTAATGCTCAAACCTAGAATGCTTTAGTCAGCACTTTGCTACAAAAGGGTACATTGGACCGGTGCCCCACCTGAGAAGCCCACTTCGTAGCTTTAATGAGGCCTACAAAAGTGTAAAACATCCAGGGATCCTTTGCAAATTTTAACATTGCGATCGGTAAGTACAAAATATACTGACGTTGGATATAAATATTGGGATGTGTTAATAATGTAATATAGTTTAAATAAGGCATGTTATATGAGAAATAGTGTAAGTGAAATTAGAACTTGCAGATCTGAAAAAGCTGTGCTCCACAGTTAATAAATTACATTAAAATAGACGCAAATGCTGGTTCTACCCAAAGTATATAAAACAAAACCAGAAAAACTCGACTTGATATTTCTTGATAGTTAAGGTTTAAAAGGTTTTGATTTAGCACAGGCATAGTGCTTTAAAGACAAATGGGAACATGCATAACAACAAGGGCAAAACATGAATTCCATGATCTTCAGATTAAAAAGTCTGAGATTTACGCTGTTTGCCTGAATTTCCAAGTTTTAACTTGTTTTGAAAGCGTTGGTTATGTGGGAGATTTCGGAGTTCCCTGTGGTTTTTACAGCATCGTTAGCTCTCCATTAAAAGTGTCTCGCAAGTGACTCACTGTCCCTGCAGGCATACTGCTTCTGTTAGGAACACTTTGTTGCAAAATTGTTTGAAAAAAGTCCAAGTAGGCATCTTCAGCCTTTGTAATTGGTTCATGCTGGATTTGATGACGGAAGCAATCAATATCTGTTGCGTCGTTTAGCATAGGATTAAGTTTGACAGTGTAAATGTAGGTTATACTATGAAGCAAGCTACATCTGCTTAGACTTGTATAAACATAGCAAACTTCAGTTAGCTTCTCATTTACATTCAGGGATTATATTTATTATGATGGTGGTTAATGTGTGTCTCTCTGTATCTAACTCCACTGGGTTTGCAATTGAGCTTGTTACTCTTGACTTGTCATAATGTGCTAACTCCTCAAACATGTTTCATAGATGACACATTTAGAAAAAAGTATTATTTGACTGTCCACATGGGAGAACCCTACATGTGTCCTGGAAAACTCTACATGGTTTTTGGAAGTTTAAGTATAACTGTACACAGATCCAACACCATCGTCAAGTTCGCAGAGGACAGCACGGTGGTAGGCCTGATCAGTGACAATGACGAGTCAGCCTACAGGGAAGAGGTCAAGTGCCTGGCGGCATGGCGCGCTGACAACAACCTGGCCCTCAATGCAAAGAAGACCAAGGAGCTCACTGTGGATTATAGAAAGTCTAAAGGCTGCAGTCACACCCCAGTTCTCATCAATGGGACTGAGGTGGAGGGTGTGCCAAGCTTCAAATTCCTGGGTGTCCACATCTCCGAGGACCTCTCCTGGACCCTCAACACCTCAAACCTGGTCAAAAAGGCGCAGCAGTGCTTGTACTTTTGAGGAGGCTGAAGAAGGCCCATCTTTTTTCCAAGATCCTTGTGAACTTTTACTGCTGCACAATCGAGAGCATTCTGACGTACAGTGCCACATTATGGTTTGGCGGATGTTCCGTGGCCGACTGGAAGGCCCTACATTGGGTGTGTCCGGCACGTAGAGAACCTTCACCCCTTCACATGTATTCATTCCACTTGTAACATACACTATACCTAAGACTTGTACATTTCCTGCCCTCTTCTATTTGCACTTCTGGTTAGATGCTAACTGCATTTCGTTGTACTGTACTAGTACTGTTCAGTGACAATAAAGTTGAATCTAATCTAAGTAAGAGCCCATTTGAGCTCTATGTAGAATCCTCTGTGGAAAGGGTTCTACATGGACCAGAAAAGGGTTGTAACTAGAACCAAAAAGGTTTCTTCAAAGGATGTTATGGGGACAACTGAAGAACCCTTTTAGGTTCAAGATAATAACTTTTTCTTAGAGAATAAGGCTACATACATGCTAATACATACATTACTTAATATCATATAGAATGCGTCTTCTAATTAACCAATAAAACCAAACTCTACTAATGTGTAAAGTAGGCACATTGTATATATCATAAAATGGAATATAATATATTGAAAATACAATATTTCAAAAGTGTTACAGACTGCCAACATATTTTGCGGCATCCTTGTTGGTTTTGACAGATTAACATGATAATGCTTTTACTGCTTGCACATGAAAGAGAATAGTTCTTTCATCACAGAGTGATTTTTTTTGTTGCAAAAACAGTTTTGCCACGGGTGCATTCACTTACACACCAAGGATGCACATACTGCATGGAATCACCCGGATTTCTAACCTGACTACTGAACTTCACTCTTAACTTCACACCCTTAGCACTAACCAGTTTCATAAAGCTCTTCAGTCTGGCTTCAGACCCATATGTTTGGAGGAGGAAAATGCCAACTCTCTGGAGATTAGACCTTCCTCAGTCATAACATCTCGGATATGAAATGTGACCCCGCTCTCTCCTTCAACAACCACATTAGTCATTTCTACACAACCTATCTCCAGAATTGATTATGGGAAAGGAGTTCTTGCCAGCTAACTCAAGAAATTAATTACAACTAATTATTTACAGTCCTGCAAGGATTCTTACACAAACCTCATCCCCACACTTTCTGACCTCTATTGGCTAACTCAAATAATGTAATTGCCTTCCCCAAAAATGGCACTGGACCTGTTAAACTGTCTGATCTTCTCTACCCTTATATACTCCAAACACTTTATGGTCTTATCGTCAAGGCACTCCAAACTACTTTATGTTCCCTGGACCTGGCTGTGAACAATGGGGGACCAAGCCTTTTCTTCCCACGCACCTCACATCCTGACAATCTCAGGGACATTTTGGCTGTTGGGTTGGTTTGAAGAAGAATCTTTATTAGCTGACCTACCTTTTTCCTAGAGTTTGATTATTTCTTTACTTTCTTTAATTATATTCTAATACTCTATATACAGTGTATAAAGTCTTTAAAATATTTCATTATCCTTTTTATGCATTTTGAGATTATCCTTGTATAATGAAATGTGCTTTACAAAAGTAAATACATATAATTTTTGTTGTATTTGTGAACTTAAAAACACAAGTGAGAGCCACACCACACAGTTATATGCCTGTTATTAAAAGTGTAGAAAAGTGTGAGAAAACAAGGTATAGTGAGACTTCTGGCAAATGCTACTATATGCTGATCAGCAAATAAAATGAAAGCAAAGAGATTACTACCCAGTAACACGTCAATTTAAGCATGCTGTTATAATGCATCAGAATGCAATGTGAAGTGTTACCAAATTTAATTTCAGATGTTTGACACAGCAAGACTCCAGTTGCAAGACTGCAATTGAACATGTATTTTTCAAGTTATATACAAGTCAATATGTGGGCCCCTTGGTATCATACTATGTAATGCAGGAAAGAAGGGAAGCCATGGACTTTTCTTAGCTCTAATCATGCTAAGAGCTTTGAAACAAATGACCCATTTGGCTAGTTATACAGTGTCTGTGGTAAATATAAAAAATTTTCAGAGGACGTAATGTGGGAAACAGCCCTACTGAAAATTTTACGCATGATTTACACATTTACTTTTGTAATGTTTCATGCATGGGACATTATTTGATAACCTGTTAATCAATACTTGATGAGCATGTAGGAACTAAAAACACCAAATTATCTATTCAGGTTTTTGTAAAAGCAAGTTTGAGAAATAATGCATTATTAGCATGTCACAATTAAATTTCTGTTACAAAAAATGGGTAATTGAGCATTGCAGCTATATGTGTATTTCCAACTTGTTTTCAACATGTTCATTTCCAATGAGGAATCATCAAACATCAACTGCCCAGCAACAGCATCTAGTCTTCGGTCACATATCTTGCTATAATTTCCTTGTTGTGTGTTAACGTGTAGCATTGATTCATAAAAAAACCCCAAAAAAAACAATTAAAACAACGAGGATATTTATATATTCACAGCACATACACATACGCATTGCTACTTAAAACATCAACATTCTGGGTAATGAGTCCCATAAATAAACCACACATAGGCCACAGGCACTTGATAGTCATAAAGTATTCCACAAAGAGTATAAACAGCTGCAACTACTTAGGCACAACAAACAAAGAAACACATCTGCTTGTTGTCATGCTTGGTCACCCTTATTCACAAGTACGCCTACCTTTGTTTCCAACTGCTATAGCCTGCTGAGATTCCCCTTTATACAGTGTCCAAATTAGGAAGTCGTACTGAGATTAAGGCTGATTTATGGACTCCACACAGAGTCAGCAGGTCCCTGCAATGCTCACTGTGGTATAGCTGAACTTCGACATGGATGAAGGACACATGGTCCCGGTTTCCTCGTCCCCGCCGTCTCGTCTGCCCTGGCGGCGTCGACAGCATGGTGGGCGACAGCGGGCGAAGGTGGCGAGCAACGCCTTGCGGAAACGTGTATTCATGAAACAATAGATAATGGGATTGACACATGCCGACGTGTAGCTTAACAGGTGGATGAATGAGATGGGAGCTCCTGAGAGGAGCCGGTGGGCCGAGCTGATGTGGAAAGCCTTCCATGTGTTGGCCGAGTATAGAGGCATCCAGCAGATGAAGAAGAGAACAGCAGTGACAATGAGCATACGGATCACACGCTTCTTGGCCAGGAGTTTGGCTTCCGATGTGTTACTACGGGGGTTCTCGGCTGATACTTTGGGTTTAGGTGGGGCCAGGGTGGGGGCTGTGAGGGTGGAGAACTCTATGGCCGGCGGCTTCTTGGAAACCTGGATGTAGCAGCCATCATCGTCGGTATCAATATTGCTGGTTTTCGCATTGGTGTTCACGCCATTCTTCAGTGCTGTGGATTATACATTTGTGTAAGTGGGTGTAATAGTCCACATCAAGGTAGTAAATGAACAATAATATAATGATAAAAGAGTAAGTGTATAAATCCTTTATCCAGTCCACAGGCATATTTTTGGCTGATATAAAAACCCTTCAAATGCTTGCTCTCATCATTGCATTTGCCCAGCATAACTATTTCAAAATCGTGACGCATAGCCTAAAACCCTAACATTGACATTTTTGCAAAAATGTTCAAGTGATAAACAAGCAAACATGGCCGATGTTCAATAAAATCCATAGCAGCAGATACATGTGGTGTAAGAATCTCACCAGTACTTTCTTTGTTCAGGTCGAGCTCAAACTTCATACCACGATACAACTCTCTGGAGATTAGACCATAGGCAACGATCATAACCAACCCCGGGATGAAGAACAAGATGAAAAGCAGCAGCATGTACCTGAGAAAGGAGAGTCAGAGGAAGGAAAAGAAAGAGAAAGGAGGGGGAAAAAGTAGGGAGATAAAATGAAAGATTAATTGGTAAAGAGACATAATGAGTGTGAATGAAATAGAAAGGGAGAAATGGGCAAATAGGAGAGAAAGGAAGAAAATAGATGTAGTGAAATGAGGGGGAGAAAAAACACAAGGCAATGAGACTTTGGCTATTGTATTCATGATAGAAAATATAATATTGTTACAGTGTTCGTTAACAATTCTATTCTTTTAACTACCCAGATGTTATCAATGTAGCTGTTTCCCAAAAAAACATAAATTCACTCTTGTTAGTACCCACTTGGAATATAAGGAAAGAGAGAGAGGGAGGAAGCTCACAATTCTTGTTGCGTGAAATTCTAATAGGTGCGTGGGGGTTTTCCTCTGAACAACCTTCTCAGATGTTTCCTTTTTCATCTCCCATCAACCTTTGCAGCAGGTTAGGCTCATTCATTCATTGATTCATTTATTAGTGCAGCCTCTGATCCTCAAGCTTTTGATCAGTGCCGCTACTTTGTTTGATACTGGGTCACACATTTTGGGTTGTGGAAAAAGGTGACAGGAAGCAGAGACATATAGAGAGGAAGTAAAGGTTAGAGGTTTATTTTTATTTTGTTTTTGATCCTGATTCGCTATCTACAGAGTAGATCATGGAAATGGTTATGAACAGGTGCAACGCCTTGAGATTTCCGTTTCACATTACTTGAGGTTTTGTTATGGCATCATTAGTAGACATAATTGTAATTACACACCTTGATTCAACATAGTAGCCAATTTGGAGTAGATAAACACAATCCATATGACAGTCTGTTAAAATTGTAGCCTTCAAAGTTCAGTTAAGCCTCAATAGTAGTTGAAGTGAAAAATGTGTAATTAAATGATAATGGTATTAGATTGTCTGTGCTTTTTGAAGACATTTGTCAACGCTGCATTCATCACTCTGCATCTCAATGTCAATACAAGTTAGAATATAAAACCTTAGCTTCAGTCCCCAGATAATAAGGATTGTTAACAGATACATCCTCAGATGATTCTTTTGATGCGCTTAGGGTGTCAAGATGTGCCTGGAAGTTTTAGCAAGATGTGATCGTTAGCGGCTAGCTGGACATCACACTTAAAGAGCACAGAGTACAAATCTCCTTAGCAACCCTGCTTTAATTAGCTGGAGAACTCAGAATACTTCTCCTCTCAAGTGGGGTACAAAAAGAACAATTCTCTCTCGCTCATCTCTCCCTATCTTCTCTCTCTCAGATCTCTCTCTTTCTCTCTCTCACTGTCTCCCTCCATCATGAAGGTTTTGAAAGCACAATCAAAGGAGTTTGCTAATAGAGAGCGAAATGGACTTAGAGAGAACGTTATGTTAAAGGCAAGAAATATATCCCTCGCCATGAGGTGCAGAGTTTTGACAGGACACAGTCAAAGTAAAACTACAATAAGAGTTCTGCAGAGAGATACATACAGTTGAGAGAAAAGGTTTGTGAACCCTTTTGAAATACCTGCATAAATGGATCCCAAAATACTCTGATCTTCAGGTAATACATGAATATAGATAAACACAAGATGATTTAACAAAGAACACATATAAATGTATATTTTTACATGTCATCATTGAACACATTGGTCAAACATAAACAGCAAAGAGTGGAAGAAGTGTGTGAACTTCTAGGACCCACAAACTTAACTCTGGACCTCAGTTCCACTTTTCCACTGCATCCCCCTAAACAGGGATTAGAACAGGAGGTGTGTTCACCACCTCCTACCATTCAGTAGGAGGTGGTGAACACATTTCTTAAGAGAAAACCACACTTGTTTCATGAGCACAGCGCACCTGTTCTGGAAGCGAATAGAGGAAAATGCAAAGAAGCACCCCCAACACCCTGACTTCATGTGGCAATGTTACAGACAAGATTAAAAATGAACTTTTTGGCAGAAGGGCACAAAGCTATGTTTGGAGGAGGAAAATGCCAACTCCATGCCAACTTCAAAACCTCAAATCCATCGTGAAGCATTGTGGAGGTAGCAGCATGGTTGGGCTGCTTTGCTGCCATCAAGAAATTCTACACGTGTCATGTTCTAGCACAGAAGCCTGCCATGCCAGTGAATCCAACTCCCTATCTCCCTGAATCCATCAGAGACACCTGTTTTTGCTGATTATTGCCCGCAACCTGTTTTCCCTCACCACGGACCATATTTTAGTTCCAGCTTCAATATTCCCTGTCGGTCTTTATATTGGTTTAACCATGTGTAACGTTGTTTTGTTTTCTCTTGTCTAGCGATTTAGTTTCGGTTTTGTCATGTTTTAGTTCTTTCATTAAATGTCCTCCATTCTCCCTGCGCTTGTGTCCTGCCTCACCATTGTTCAACGTTACAACAGGAGAATATCAGGGTAGCAGTCGATCCTAAAGATTAAAAAAGGTTGGGTCATGCAACATTAAAATTACCATGTACACAAAAGCTAATTTATGAATGTCTCATACAGAAGAAAATGTGCATTTTGGAATGGCAAGTCAGAGTCCTGACCTCACCCCAATTGAAATGCTGCAACATGACCTGAAGCAAGATGTTCCTGCAGAACAGCCCAAAAATATCAATGAACTAAAAACATTTTGTAAAGAGGAATGGTCCAAAATACCTCCTAACCCTTGTGCAGGTCTGTTCAGACACTACAGACAATGTTTGTTTGAGGTTAATGCTATGAAAAGAGGCTCTAATAGTAACTAAAATGTATGGTTTGATGCGTTCAATTGTGATATATAGAAGTACAAATGTTTGTGTGTACTCTTATATCTTTTCTTCTAATTGATGAAGATCAGAGTTTTAGGAGCCAGTGTTTTGTTATCCATAGCACATGCATTAAACATCTACAAGCATCTCATGAATGTGTTCGAGGTTCCAAAGATTCCAACTGCGTTTTTACATTTTCATGAATAAATCCATATCAAATTCAATTCATGCTATATAAAATGTCATATGTAGGTATGTATAAATAGATGCAATTTTAGAACGGCAGCGTTATGTCATCATTGGCTCTTGTCAAGTGTGCTTCTGTCATACCTGTGTTTATTAATGCTAAATGATGTCAGTTAGCTAACATTAAGGAGTGTTTTAATATTTAATGAGGACTTTTCAAATTGTAGGTATCGATAGCAAAAAATGCAGCACCCTCTCCAATGTAAAAAAAAATATTTCCACTTGACCCTCCCTTTGTATTTAAAAGAGTTGCAACACCTTCTGTCTCTAAAGTTAGAACCACGGTAAAAATATATTAGGTAGTTAGGTAGGCCTACATCATGAAACTGATGTGCTACTGCTAACAGAATAGCTTCCTCCACTGAGTTGCAGATAGACATTCCAAGAATAGAGCAGATGTGATTCCTGTTTCACTTGGAGAGGCATGTTTCTACTACATAGCTTATTTATACCTAATAATAAAAATGTAGGCTACTGAACACAGCTTCTTCCAATATAGCTTCAATATTGGAAAACATCATAAAACAAGGATGAGAAAATTTGCTCCATACTTTAAACATAAATACAAAACGACACATTTGCCAAATGCACTAAGACTCTCAAAACTTGAAATACATGGGCCAAAATGTTACAATTATAGTATGCACCATAAAAGGCAAGTAAACATATTATCAAAGCATGGGCTGTATTGTTTTTCACTAAAATGAACTGATCAAAAAGGTGACCAAAGCGGACAAATATACAGAGAATAAATACAATAATAATGAAATGTGGTATAGCATTCTAACTTACCAGTTGTCATACTTGAATATTCTTACTATTTACGCCACAGCTGAAGTACTGACATTGCATTGGACCTATTTTCCAGCCTCTCTCATGGAAAGGCGAAGAATGACAAAAAGGTCAATAATTCAGGAGCACATTTCATCTGAAACATACCTTTGTCTTCCCTTCGGAGCTACTCCACCAGCACACAACTGAACCGCTCTTCCTCCATGGGCAGTGTTTTGCAAAAGTATTAAAATCCCTTACCAATTCTCTTTTTGTATTTTGTAATTTTACTGAATTACGATTTCCATTGCAAGGCACTTTACCACCCCTTTAGCCTTGCCCTTTTTACATTATTCCAGATGTCTGTGGTGTCGACCTGGATTGGTAGGAAGGAGTTGATCGCGCTGTCAATACTACCTGTTGTATCACATCTGTAATGATCTACCTCATTTAATTGTGAATGGTCTTTGACATTGTTGCAAATACAAAACTCATAGATGACCTCTATCACACACAAATTAAATCAAATTGCTAATTGAACAGTTGTGTAAAGTTCTGTACATGTGTAGTAGAGTTTCGCATTTGATTTCAACCTTACTCAACTGAGGTTTGAGTCATTTGTGGAGAGTTGGGTTTTACAAAATATGTGCATTGTATTTGCATTAAGTGTGAAATCATTAAATGTCATTCTGTTTTTTAAAGAAGCAGAGCATTGTGCAAAATAAGTCATGATGGAGATCTACTGGACCCCATTTTCCTTAAAAGTGTCTTAGTAATTGAAAAAAAACTGTTGCATATATTGCATATGTTATACAGTAACTACATAATGGTTCCTAAAATAAAGTGAGTTACAATAATTAATAATATCCTCAACATAATACAATAATGAACCCATAGCATGACATGAATGCATTATAGGTATGCAATGAATATATTTAGTTAGGATAAGCCTCCACTAGAAATACAAACTATATAACTCCTAATAATTTGGTGTATGCCTATATTATGTGACTATCAGTGAATTTTCTTTAATCACCATGATTTAACTTATGGTCTGTCTGTGAAATCAGGTAATTGTGTAGTAATATGTGTTATCTATATATGTATATAGGTATTTATGTATTTGGACAATCACATTTCTTAAGTAACGCTTTTATCTTCACTGCAAGCAAGTAGATATTGGACCTACTTATGTAGCACATATCTATCGATCAGTTGCCATGACAGAGTAGATGTTTAGTTCTAGTACACAATGCGTTGTCAGATTAATATTAAATAAAATTATTTCTTCTCAAACTATTTAGCACATCTCTCTTCAGCATGGTCTAGCACAGGGGTCTCAAATTTTGTCAGGCATGAGAGCTAACTTTTAAAAATTAAATATATTGCAAACTACTATTTTCTTATGTGCTTTTAGTTTGGCACTTTCTATTTCCCTTGCCTGAATCTTTTTCACGGGTCCTTATTATACAAGAGAAAGTACTCCAGTAAGTTTTCTTTTAAAATACCTTGTCAAATAGGGGTTCATAAACTACTGTTGTGGGGATCATTGCCCTGCTGCATGATGAAGTGCTATACAATGACTTTAGGGGCATTTTTTTGTGTCTGAGTAGACAAGTTCACTTCAGAATTCATCCCACTTACGTGTTAGCAGTTACCTCAATGATGACAGGTGAGCCTGTCCCACTGGCAGCCATGTCCGACACATAACATCACCTACACCATATTTCACAAATGTTCTCCACACTTTCGTCTTGCCATCATTCTGTTACATGTTAATAGTTGTCTTGTCAGTCCACAATTCTTATCTTCAGAATCCTTCAGGCTCTTAAGTGCATTTTGTGTCATCTTGTTTTTGAGGCCAACTAGTATTTTTGCAACTTGCTGTCCAGACTGTAGTTTGGCTGGTGTTCTGCAGTCATAACCAACTGCAGTCTTCTGCAGTTGGTTGTGACTGTCACATCCACATAAGATGGTTAAAATGTAATTTTGAAAAGATATATATGAGTATACATTCAAGTAAAATTACTCAAATGACACATGGAAATGCTACTGTAATGTGTGTACTCTTGTCCAGAAATGTTAGTGATCAAGTGTTTATAGATGTGTACAGTATGTAATGTTGATACAAATCTATGGAAAAGACATATTCAATGTCAATTGATACAGCTGTAATAGGATAAATGTGTGTGTAAGAATAAATTAAAAGCATTTTGGAGGTGTGCTAAGAGGTGTACCTACTCTTTTTTGAAACACTACACACTTTTCTTAAACTAATATAGATAGTGAACTATTAAAAAATATCCATATGAAAAAATGAAAATCTGGGAAATTGAAAATAGCAGATCTAATGGGGTTACTCTGGACAAGGAAGGTCAATGAACAAAAACTGGTTTCAGAGGTATATTTCATCTGGATAGGAATGTATTAAAAACATGTTCATGTCAATTATGTGACAGTAATAGGAGCGGTAATAGGAGAAATATATATTCAAATAAAGTTAAGTAATTTGGAACAAGTAAGAGTTTTAGCTTCAACCTCCTACGACCTGAGCTTTTGAGAATTGGTAATATATGTACCATTTGTAAAGAAAACATGAGTGAGCAGGCAAAATACATGTCTTTTATTTCTTATGGGATTCACATTCAACTGTAGGTCATAACAGAATGGCACAATCATAAAACAAAACATGGCAACAAAGAAAAAAATGAACTGACCCCTGTTCAAAAGCCTGCATACCCTTAGTTCTTAATACTGTGTATTGCCCCCTTTAACATCAATGACAGTGTGCAGTCTTTTGTAATAGTTGTCTATGAGGCCCCGAATTCTTGCAGGTGGTATGGCTGCCCATTCGTCTTGGCAAAATGCCTCCAGGTCTTGCAAAGTCTTTGGTCATCTTGCATGAAACGTACGTTTGAGATCTCCCCAGAGTGGCTCGATGATATTAAGGTCAGGAGTCTGCGAAGGCCAGTCCAGAACCTTCACCTTTATCTGCTGTAACCACTGGAGGGTCAACTTGGCCTTGTGCTTAGGGTCATTGTCATGCTGGAAAGTCCAAGAGTGTCCCATGCACAGCTTTCGTGCAAAAGAATGCAAATTGTCTGCCAGTATTTTCTGATAACATGCTGCATTCATCTTGCCATCAATTTTCACAAGATTCTCCATGCCTTTATAGCTCACACACCCCCAAAACATCAGTGAGCCACCACCATGCTTTACAGTGGGGATGGTATTCTTTTCACTATAGGCCTTATTGATCCCTCTCCAAACATAGTGTTTATGGTTGTGACCATAAAGCTCCATTTTGGTCTCGTCACTCCAAATTACAGTGTGCCAGAAGCTGAGGCGTTTCAAGGTGTTGTTGGGCATACTGTAAACAGGCTTTTGTGGCATTGGCGCAGTAAATGCTTCTTTCTGGCGACTCGACCATGCAGCTCATTTTTGTTGAAGTATTGTCGTATTGTGCTCTTTGAGCACCGTCTTTTTCCAGAGCAGCTTGTATTTCTCCTGAGGTTACCTGTGGGTTTTTCTTTGTGTCCCGAACAATTCTTCTGGCACTTTTGGCAGAAATCTTTCTTGGTCTACCTGACCTTGTCTTGGTATCAAGAGATACCTGAATTTTCCACTTCTTAATAAGTGATTGGCCAGTATTGATTGGCACAAGGCTTTGGATATCTTTTTATATCCTTTTATATCCTTTTCCCTCTTTATAAAGTTCCATTACCTTGTTACGCAGGTCTTTTGACAGTTCTTTTCTGCTCCCCATGGCTCAGTATCTAGCCTGCCCCGCACATCCACGTGAGAGCTAAAAAACTCATTGACTATTTATACACAGACACTAACTGGAATTAAAAAGCCACAGGTATGGGAAATTCACCTTTAATTGCCATTTTCACCTGTCTGTGTCACCTTGTGTGTCTGTAACAAGGCCAAACATTCAAAGGTATGTAAACTTTTGATCAGGGCCATTTGGGTGATTTCTGTAATCATTAGGATTTCAAAAGGAACCAAACAACTATGTGATAAAAAATGGCTTCATATGATCACTATCCTTAAATAAAAGATCATTTTGCATGATCAGTCATATTTTCAAAATCAATGCCAAAATTTCACAATTTCTGCCAGGGTATGCAAACTTATGAGCACAACTGTAGCTATCCAGCCTAAAGGTCCTTTTACGGATTTACGGATTTTACACACACACAAGCTCACCGTGGCCCCTATCAGCTGATGACCAAATGCAAGTACCAGACAGACTGGGGCATTTTCCCTCGATCCATACCAAAACAAACTCACCCTCTTGTTTACGTGACATGTTGTGTTTGAAAAATACAACTTCTGTATTAAGGTTACTATAGCAGCATACATCTACTGTGTTCTAAATCATTAAAGAATATGATATGTTTCAAGAATGACAAATAAAATATTGTGCTTTTTAATAAATGTGAATAAATAATAATAAATGAATGTGTTAAATAACGTCGTAGGCCTATATAATCAAGTGGACAAAGTCCTAGTTTAATCAGAATAACTACGAAAACGTCCGGCAAAAGGAATTAAATGTATTGACTTGGGTGTCGGATAACCGACACATTACCCACATGCCATTGTGTGACAATACGACATAACTCCGTGAGGTCATATAGTCAAACACCATTTACAATTACATAAGTCAGAACATTGCAGATGCGTTACAAGAAGTAAGGCAGTAAGGCGATCTCCTAGCTTTCCAGATGGATAACACAGACATATCCTGCAATTGTCAATTGGCAAGCATAGCACGCTATGTCAGTAATAAGGACGTTAATTGCAAGAGGTTCCTTCGGTTTATCATTGAGAGCTCAGAGAGAAACACTGAGGTGATCACTGTGGTTGCTGTTAGCAACTATCTGCAAATACCACCCAGCAGCCAAACTCATCTGCCAGACTTATAAGAGGGCAAGCTGCATGAGTGGGCAGCGAGATGTGGTTCAGACGTTTAAAATTCCACTATCAACATATAATATTTAGTGATTGCTCTGTCTACAAAATAATTGTAGTTTTCGCATTGGACAATAAAAAAAAGGTTTTTCTGCATTTACTGACAGTAAAAAAAGAAACAAGTTATAAAGACATGTTTTTCACAAATGAATCATTCCAAGTATTTCCAAATGCAGTTGTTTGTATCTGGCCAAGAGTCATGGGCCAGTGTCAGCACTGTCCAGGTGGTCAAGGCCCTGTATAGTCCCAGCAACAGAGACGTCCTTTTCACATTTCAACAATCTTAAAAGTGTTGTCTTGCATGCCTTGAAATTCCATCAACATTCAGGTGGTAATTTTTAAAGTTGCATGCAGAGACTTTTGCAAACAAACAATTTTAAAACCTCCTATTTTGGACTGAATGTGTAAAATGTTATGTATGTGGATAATCTAATTTACTCTCAGTTGGATTCAGGTCTGGGCTTTGATTTGGCCATGACCAAGGTCACAACCACACTAATATCTCTTTGTCAGATCAGATTACTTTCTTTTACTCCAGTCAAAATATATCCAAAATATATAAACCTTATTTTGATTTTTGGAATTTCCTAGCTCTGCTATTGGGAGATACAATGACAAACTGCTTGAGAGTCAAGAGCAAAGATGTTACGACCGCAAAGTCACATTTTCTAGATTATGCAGATTTCCATTTTTGGTCTTACTTTAAGGTAAACATTAGGTAGACAGTTAGCAGTGTGGATAAACTAGGGTTAGGTTTTAAATCAAGGTCTTAGAAGATACATTTTAGAAACAGGCAGCAGTGTTTAGCCATAATAATTACTTTGTGACTGTCGAAGCTTAAGACTACCGTCATGTGGAGATAAGAGGAAATTGTAAAACTTCATTATTTGGTTACACCAGTTATGGTTAGTGGTAATTTGCAGTCTTTCTATTTATCACCATGCAAAGAGATATATTTTAGATTCTGAGCTCCTTCTATGCTGACAATCTAACATATCAAATTGTACTGACCCCCCCCCTTCACACATACATATTCTGTACTTTTTCTTGGCTCATACAAAAGTTGCTAGAGCCTTCATAATGGATCTGTGTCACTTCAGGTGGTCTCAAACACATTGCTAGCAGATTTTAGGCAAACAACACGCAAGATAGGTGGTAATATGAGTTTTTTCATCTTTCCCGATGATTTACTCATGCACCGCTACTGCAGAGAGGCTGTAGGGAAACCCCTTTGAGAATGTCCATCTTCCTTTAATTGCTCTGCTCCTCAGTCTCTCAGTTTTTTTATGAGCAAATTAAAGAACAGTCCTCTGTGGTGAGATTATACAAAAAGAACGTTTGCCTTTCACTGCAAATGCACACAGTTGGACACTGGACCTTTATTCAAGCTATATTATTAACCCTAGACCAGTGTTTAATCAAGTGTCGATCTTAAGTGTGGAATTACTTTCTAAATCTGCTTTGCTAGCCCTGAGGTGATGTAGAATATTCGTCCTCAAAATATAATGGCTTCGCCTTAGATGTGTTCTAAATGCTTCAAATTTTTTTGGCTGTGCGAAAAACATTTAGTTAGGGGAAGAGTGAGGTTTTGAGTCAAATGTAATATCAGTCAAAATATAATATGATAATAACATGAAATATTCAGTGTACCTGCAAATAAAGAAAGAAACAATGAATGGATTTAAAAAAAAAACAAATATACTCATGGAAATCTGACTAAATTAAACAGAACAAATAAAATATACTTTTTGGTACAAGAGACAAGCAAGAGGCAAGCTATCCTATGCTTCCGTTGATGATTACTTCAGTTTGACGAACTGACTAATTCATAGTAATTGATCAAAAGGACTCTTCAGGACCATTTTCGGTTAAGTTCCAGTTATACGGTCAGAAGCTCACTCACCATGTCTGTTCTATCTCACCGCTAGGCCAGTCCAAGCGGCACATGTGTCCCTTGGTTCGATCCGGTTTGTGGAAAGCCTTGAGGTGGCTGAAGACTGGATACGGCACCATGATGACCAGGGATAATGCCCAGGTGGCGGCAATGACCCGGTAGGCATGGGAACGGGTCTGCCAAGCCCGCGACTTCAGCGGGTTGCAGATTGCGCTGTACCTTTCGATTGCTATGGCAACAAGGCTGAAGGTGGATATGCTGACGGAGAGCCCTAAGAAACGCAAGGGAAATCAAATTATTAGCAGGTCCTGTGTGGCTTACTTGTAGGGCAGTGGTTCTCAAAACTCTCCCGGGGACCCCCAGCTATGTATCAGGGAATGGGGGTTCCCAGGAGATTTTAAGAAACACTTCTGTAGGGCATGGTGCCTGCAACAAAAGGGTTCTTGCTTTGATTCAGATTTTTGTTTTTATGTTTGCACACGTTACTCTTATCACCCTAGATAATAGTGCCTGTTGCTAAATTTTATATATATGTAATTATAAAACATTTCTTGAAGTGCAGTTCCAAAACCATCAAGCACAAAAAATAAATGTCTCAACATCAACTATTCAGAGGAGACTGGGTCAATCAGACCTTCATGGTTGCATTGCTGCAAAGAAAACATTACTGAAGGACACCTATAAGAAGAGACTTCGGCCAAGAAACATGCAAAATGGACATTAGTCCTTTGGAAATCTGTCCTTTGGTCTGATGAGTCCAAATTTGAGAAAAATGTTTGTGAGACACATAGTGGGTAAATGGACTATCTCCATTTGAATTGTTCCGACCGTGAAGCAAGGTGGAGGATGTGTGATGGTGTGGGGTTTCTTTGCTGTGACACTGTCAGTGATTTATTTTTTCACTCAATCAGAGTGAAAATAATTCACTCAATCAGCAAGGCTATCACAGCATTCTGCAGCGATGTGTCATCATATCTGGTTTGCGCTTAGTAGGACTATTGTTTGTTTTACAACAGGACAGTAAACACACCTCCAGGCTGTGTAAGGGCTGCTTGACCAAAAAGGGGAATGATGGTGTTGCATCAGATGACTTGGCCTCTACAAACACCTGACCTCAACTGAATTGAGATGGTTTGGGGTGAGTTGGACAGCCGTAGGGAAGGAAAAGCAGCCAACATGTGACCAATTTATGTGGGAACTCCTTCAAGAGTGTTGGAAATACCTACAATGTGACTACTTGGTTGAGAATGCCAAGAGTGTGCAAAGCTGTCATTAAGGCAAAGGGTTGGTACATTGAAGAATATAAAATCGTAATGTATTTTGATTTGTTTAACATGTATATATACATGTACATATATATAGCATGTATACACATACATTTAACATACACATATATATAAGCAACTTGATGCTCACTGTATCCCTCTGCCAGTAAAGCCAGAATTGAACCCTTTTTTTCCTCACTCAAAGCTTTTCTTTACAACTCTTTTGTCATGCTGAATAGTTATTTTTTCATTCAAATTACCTTTGAGGTACTACTTGCACTGTTGTTGCAATCCAGCTGGTCCTATTACAAGAGGACAGTGATGACCACAGCAGTGGTTTTTATACTTTTCCTCGTTAAATTAGATTTGATTCAGGTACTCACCTAATCAGTACCTCATTAAGTAAAATGAGGTGTGCCTGTGTTGGAATTTAACAGACACTGGAATGGAATGGCTGCCATACATGTAGAGATGCTGTTTTAAGAAAAATTAGGAGTAGTCTCTTAATTTTTTCCAGAGCTGTATACACACACACACACATGCTGCTTGAAAGTAGGTGAACCCTAATAGGATGGTCATTATTTTTGTATAAAATATTATAATAAATTCATGAAGTCCCTCTCTAACCCCCTATTTGTAATAAACATATTCCAAATAAAGGACACAAACAAACCATATTATATATTTTCATTGTTCATTCAAAAGAAGTGGTTCATGTAAACCCCTTCATTCAGTAGATTATAGCATTTCCATTTGCAGCAACTAACTTGGAGTAAACGTCTCCTTTATCCACTAATCAGTATCTGACATCTTTTTTGAGGGATTTGTGAGGGATTGGCTTTGTTCTTTACACAACACAGCCAATTGAGTGAGGTTTGAGCGGTGTCAGGCATGTACTCCCTATTTCTGGTCCTGCCACAGCATCTCGATTGAATTAAGGTGAGGACTGTTGTATAGCCTTTCCAGAGGTAGTGCTCACTACACCCTTCCTAATGTCCCCTGAGAACTCCTTTCCACTCTGCATGGTATGTTTTGAGTCCTACACAAACTCTTTCCTTATGATTAATCCTTTGATTGGTTAATTTGGTATGCAATTATTTACCCACCTGATTCTACTTACCTGATTGATCAAACCAATGCAACTAACCAATGTTCACTTTTTACACCGGCACTAATTCATTTTTATTTAGTCTTTCAACAGCAGGTTTAATTTCATCTAAACCATATGGAATTGGTCACACTAAACCTGTCAGATAAAAACGGTTTTGACTGAATAAAGATTTTATGGTGATCAAGGGCACAACATACCTTCAAGCAGCACTGTATATGTGCCTTGGAGGACACACAGTGACTTGCAAAATAATGAAGACCCCTGACAAGTTCTCTTATTATATTGAATTACAAATAGTACATTTACATTTTGTTGTGTTGGATTTTAAAAAAAAAACATTAATATGTTGCTTGCATAAGTATTTAACCACTGTGTTGTGAAAGCTCCAAGTTTAAACAGATAAAAGGCATTGACCTAATATTGACACAGATACCTGACCTGTGTACTATTGGAGTCGGTCATATTTTCTGGAGGACAACCCCACAGTTGAAGTTTCAATTGTGGGGTTTCAAGACTAAAGAGCCCTCTATAGACATTAGAGATCATGTAATACAAATGCATAGGTTAGGAGAAGGATGCAAAATAATATCCAAGAGTTGGGAAATCCCAGTGAGCACTGCTGGATCAGTAATCAGGAACTGAAAGCTGCATCACACGACATGGGAACTGCCAAAAAGTTTGTTCATCTAAACTCAGTGCTCAAAAAGGAGATAGGTGAGAGAAACCACAGAGTCCAACAATAACTTTGAAAGAATCAGAGTTCAATGGCTGGGTAGTGTTAAGTTCCACTTTACCCTGAACGGTTTATACACAGAATAAAGAATGAACACAGTCGTTTTATCCATTTTACAAGCAAGTTTAAATGGTGTTCTCACAGTTTGCGATGATGGTCAAAAGCACCCAGATTTGCTCACAATAATCATACTTATATTTTCAGTCACAACACAAACGTCATTAAAAGATTGCTTATTCTCTGACAAAAGACACATACAGGCCACAAATGAAAAAAAACTCAATTCAATGTCTTCTGGAACAAGGAGGCAGTCTCCTGGCTACTTGGGCCTGTCCTTCAGTCTACATACATGTAAATAGGGATGACAAGACTGTGGCTGTTTTACCGATCACACCTTCCTATCACCTTCAGCCTGTAATGTCTACATTGTGACTACCGCATGTCCAAACCTTTAATAACGTACACATTCTAAATGACTAGCCAGACAAAACATGAATATATAATTACTCTACACACTAAATGATTACAACAGCATCGATTATGCTCATAATATACAGTACATAGAGCTAATCACAAATGTTCAATTGAACCTAAAGTCCATTGTAGGCACAGTGTCCAAAGAGAGAGATAGGTGCTGAGAAGCTCTTGTCAATTCTAATCAGAATCAGTGGAGTAATAGTAGACCAGTCCACCATATCAAGAGTTCTGCATAACACTAGCCTGCATTGGAGCTTGACAATCTGTTACTCAAAAAGTACCATCTCAAAGCATGAGACTGACACAGCTTCAATGTAGGACAACGTAAGGTTTTGTGGAAAAATGAGACTAAGAAAAATGCTTTTTTGGGCCAAAACTCAATGTGCTACGTGCGGTGAAAAATGAACACTACCTTAACAAACACCATTGTTATGAAGAAGTATGATGGAAGCAGCTTTATGCTGTAACAATGCTTGTCATCAGTAGGGAATGGGCATCTTGTTAAAATTGAAAGAAGAATGGATACAGCAAAATACACAAAAATACTGAAAGAGAATATGCTTCTATGTGCAAAAAACTGTAGCTTGGGAAGAAATTCACCTTTCAGCAAAAACAATGATAGCAAACATAAGGCCAAATTAAATTGGAGGGGGTCAAGAACAAAAAGCTGAATGTCTTACATAACCCAGTCAAAGTCCAAATCCAATTGAGAAAATGGTTTACTATTTGAAAACTGTGGTCCACAAGCATCATCCAACTTACCTAAACATTCTGGACCAGTTGTAATTCAGTAGAAATAGAGAATTGTTTGGAATATTTTTGCAAGGCACCATCCCCAGTCCACTGGGAAATGTTGTGATAACGCAGGGTTTTAATTATAAATTGCTAATTTCAGGAAAAGAACATGGGTAAAAATATATCTATAAAAATATGTATCAGACCTGAGTATTTGATCTCTTTCAGTCTGGAGTGCTGGATGTGCAGGGATTTGCACTTTTTGGAGAATTCCTGTTGTTGGCATTGCAAAAGACAAGCACAGTGTAGCCCTAACTATTAAATGACTAAAATATAAAATGTTATACAGTATTTGTAAGCAGTACACACCCTTAATGTATTTGAGCAGGCTTACTCTCTCAAACAGATGCCCATAAGCCACCACAAAAATAAAGTTGAAGTCTGTTTACATTGTTATTACGTCAAGACATGAAGTCCATTACATTTCAGACACATGGACTCACACTAAATCACACCATTGTCCTGGGTCCTGCTCTGTAATAGATCTCTATGATAGTGCATTATAATTCCCAAATTCACCATTGCAGTTGGACTCAAACTCGAGTGAAAACCGTAAATTAAAATCTCCCGCCCATGTTACATTTGTACACATGAATTGCCTGTATATGATATGAAATCTAACTGAAGGAGTGTGCTCAGTCCGTCTGCTGTCTGACAAGGAGTCAGCAGTGAAGACAAATAGTATTAATAAAGGAATTTGTGCACTACACCGACAGCGATTACCCACACCCTTAGATTCCCTGAAATAAATTCCACCCACTAATTCTGCCTTCTCAGAAAAAAAACAGAACATGAATCCATGACCCACCACCAGTACAAAGAATAAACTATTCCATGTTGCTATTCCACACTTACATACAAGCCTTGTGGTTGTGCTGAAGTATTTGTATGATTATAAGAAGCTTGCATTCACAGAGGCATTTATTTCATAGGCTACCTGTTTTAAGACAGATCCTATACAGTATTTAATGTTTGTCTTGGTCCAGAGGAAGTCAGTCTTCAATCCCGGCGACCATTACGGGCAAGTCCTACAGCTTGCTTGGATTTTGTGAATTTTGTGGATTAACGTTTTCAGTAAGTCAGGGACACACATACTCTCACACACACACACACACACACACACACACACACACACAAGCATGCACACATGCATACACACACACACACACACACACAAACAAACACACACTAGAAATTAACAGAAATATGACTCCCTTGAGGTTTGGAAACCTCAGCTGTATTGTTAGTCACAGCATGTTTCCATAAGCACTAAACTCGACAAACTGTTCTCTAAATGCTAAGATAATAGAAATCCAATACTCTACCCATTTGAAGTGCAGGCTGTAAAGCTATGTGTTCAATACTTACATGACATTGAGTCAGCATAGACTAGAATACTATCCTTTTAAAATCTTAGGGAACTAATTTACACGTCTGACCACATTCAAGGTGACTCATAATCGGCCTTAATATCTTAGCAAAATGTAATTATTAGTAGAAGCTTAAGCCTATTCAGCGGCTCTCAAAAGTATTCACCCCCTTGGACTTTTCTATATTTTGCCATGAAGGCAAAATTTATTAAATCAGTAGTTTTTGACACTGATTCACAAAGTCAAAGTGAAAATTAAAATCAAATTGTTCTAAAATAATTACAAATATAAAACAGAAAATAATTGATTGCATAATATAGCTATTGATTGCAAAATAGAGCTTTTTAGGCCTCAATGCTAAGCGCTATGTTTGCTGCAAGCCAATCACCGCACATCATCCTGACAACACCTTCCCTATCACGAAGCATGGTGGTGGCAGCATCATGCTTTGGGTATGCTTTTATGTGTTACGACCTGGAAAGCTTGTGAAGAGGGCAAAATGGATGCAGTAAATTACAGTAAATCCTGGATGAAAACCTTCATAGGTCTTGTAGAGACCAAAACAATGACCCCAAACATACAGGCAAAGTCACCCTTTAAAAACAAAAATGTAAATTGTGAACATATGAAAAGAAAAAGAAAATAACATAAGTGTTAGAAACTCATGTAGCAAATATGATACAATTGGCATTACAGAGTTTTCAAAAATATATTTTATTCTTCAACAAGTTAATTTTGGTAGCGCCCTATAGCAGTTTAATATTTAGGTACAATGTATGTATGAGTCATAATTCTCCAGGCAAATGCAGTTTATATATGGGTGCGGTTAATACTCAGGTTTGTATACACACAAAGCTATAAAATTAATGGTGCGGTTTATACACGGTGCGGGTATTAAACCAGGAATTGCAATATTTTAAATCTCCATCTATGCAGCAACGTTAACATCACTTTGCTGCAATCCTGGGTTCAAATAGTATTTGAAAACTTGCAAATATTTGGAGATTCACTGAACTCATTTGAATCAATCCCAGTAAAAATCCAAGTAATTTTGGCACTCAATCAAGCACTGTCATTTTGGCACTCAGTCAAGCTCAAGCATATGATTTGAAATATTATTTAAATCTAAGTCTGGTCTCTGTTTGCTGATGTGTATGTCCAAGAGCTAAGAGCTTACTAATGAGCTCACTAGGAGGGCATGCAGTAAGAAAAGAATTACGCTTGGCTGTGTTAAATGAAGAATGTTTTCCAAGTCAGTGGCTTCCCTCCATCCCTCTAATTTATCCCAGGTAGCCTTTAAGTGTTCTTTGAACTGTCACTAGTGCATTGCAATCTGGAACAGGTGGTATCAAGCCAAAAAAAGGTTGAAAGACCATAAAATCCATCATTCAATGCAATACATTACTTGTTCAGGAAGAGATGTTGTAAAATACATCTCTGGTCAGTAATTAAATCCCCTATGGTGCTGCTAAGGAAAAATCCTAGTTCCAATATTTACATCCTGTTCGTGGAAATACTGCAAATAGAGTAAAATACCATATGGCTTATGTTTTGGCAAATAATTCTGAGCTCTGAGTTCTCTCTTGGGGAGTGTGGTGTAGTAGTGTAGGTTTAACTATTAAAGTGTGAAGTCTGTATGAGTAAGCAAGCGAATGAGAGAGCGAGCGGCGGAGCGAGCGGCAGAGCGAGTTTGAGGGTGAGTGGAGGCATACTTTCCATACTAATATTCCTGGGAGATTGATGGTTACTGGGGTAAAGGAGGCGAATGAAATGGAGGACAATGAGAAGGACACGTAACAGGAAAAAGAAAGGAAGGAGTGGGTTTGTAATCCATATCTATATTTTCTTGGAGGATGCATGATTCACATCTCTATAGATAAGAATCAGTACATTAGGTAATTAACAATAAATACATAAACAGAAAGTCAATGTGGTGTAAATCATCATCCTCCTTTGGCCAGTCATTTGGATTGATGGTGTGTCCTAATGTGCTGGCATTGATGGCCAAATTTGCTGGGCCTAGGCACAAAATCAATATGTGAAGAAAGAAAGTCACAACGGCCCTGCGCATTGATTGCTTTTGGCTGATGAAACTCTATTGCCCATGGCTTTTTCTTGTCTGCCTCAGAGTGATGTGGCTGACTGTAGATGAATTATAGGGAACGAGATCACAAGACAGATCACACGGATAGAGAAGGCAGATATGCAGTTTCATCTGACGTGACCAAAATGATGAACAGTCTATGTGAATTCCAAGTGCACTTATATAAGTGGTATGGTTAAAACAAAGTTAACTTCTGATGAATTTAATGTGTTTGACTCAAATCAATTGACCAAACATAATGGGTAAATGTTGACTACAGCTATTATTTTGATTTGTTATAATGCTAATTACCAGTGACCTGACTACATCCGCATGGGCCCTTGTGTCAGAAGTTTATGTGGGTCCCCTATACATGACATTATGTTCCTAAATTGCACAGTGTGAACAATTCTAGACAAGATGTAGCAACAGCTGCAAATATCTAGGGAGGCCAGCATGCAGGACCTTGTCTGCAAAAATCTAGGGAGACCAGCATGCAGAACACTGCAAGTATATATGTACAGTAGGTCAGTTTTCAGGAACCTGTGTGCAAATATCTAGAGTTCTAAGCATGGAGGAATAAGCTTATTAAGTGTCATGTGTGGCTCAGGTGGTAGAGCATGGCATGGTTGCAATAAAAAAAAGTAAAATAGAGATTTTTTAAAAACACTACTACTTCAGATTTCACTCACCTTTTATTATAGTTCACAAACGTATTAGTGCATTCTTAACTTTGATCAACACTCAGAGACAACTGTCTCTCTGAGAACCAGTGGAACTTTGATTCAGGTATGCTTATGTTCCCTTGCTCCCCCTGGGTTGGCCTTGTTAACAGTGTGTTCATTCAAAATTCTGTACAACAGCAAACACCACCCTCGGGCCACCGTTCAGCCCAGATCAACCCTACTAGTGGTACTGGCGGGTGGCAATTAGAGACGAGGTTGTCAGTGTAATAAAGACATGAAATGCAATATTTAAATGCCCTGGACTTCTGCCTTGTGAAACAGATGACAATCTTGAGGAATGAATGTACATTTGGTATATAATCACTGATATTTCAGTTTGATGGCTAGCTAGCCAGTTAGACAAATTGTTCTGGCAGCTACAAGGATGAAAAATGTGGCAGATGTTCATCTCACTTGTCAAGGAATCTATCCCAATAAGAAGTGCAAACACATTAACTTCTTTATTGACAAGACATTGGATACAGTTATACTAGGGCACTGCACTTTAATGATCAACCTAAATCCGTCTCCAAAAACATTAACATATAAGTTAATTTTGGGAGAGAACCAATTCTGTAGTGAAAACATGACAGAAGCTGTCCTTACTCTAACTCAAACTCTCACCCTAATTCTACACTGTGAATAGCCAAGTCTCTTCTTTAATTAGTTTAACCTGGTTATGTGTTTTGCTTTTCATCTGTTCAAGTCAATACAAATTATGAATGTGTTACGGTAGCATACTGGCTGCATAGAGTAGTGGTAGAAATGAAACCGTAGCAAATAGTTTTTTGGCTAAAGAAGAGCACAATTTTGGCAAAGCCTTCTACAGGTAGACTAGATTTTTAAATGCAGTATTACGTTAGGAGGCTAACTAAAGTAAACTTGCTGGAGTGTCCATCGAATGTGTTAGCTAATGTTAGCTTTGCTAGCAAATGTCTACACTGACAACTATCTAATTCATTTTGATGACATGATGATGAATGCAACGTTGTTTTATACTGAATATTTAACAACTTTAGCATTGATATTTGCAAGCCCTTGTGTAATTTAGACAAAACAGTAATGAGCCCCTGTTTAAAGTCATTAACCCCGTACATGTGACCAAGTTACAGAGGTGCAATCCATCAGTTACGAGACACGTTTTCTCAAACAAATTCACTGTGTAACCAAGACAAATGTGGGGGAGAGTGTAGTGTGAGATTGATTTTTTAAATTTGCAGATTGAGCAAATGGCTTTCAAGCTGCCGATTTCTTGTTGTTTTCGCCTAGCCTAGGATGGGCACATATGAAGCAAGCGTCCCCAGACCTTCTGCGAATTTCAGCAGAAGTGTCTGGGAACAAGATTAGAAGTAGCTAAAGCTGAATATCAAATCAAAATCAATCAAATTTATCTATAAAGCCCTTTTTACATCAGCAGTTGTCACAAAGTGCTTTTACAAAACACCCGGCCTTAAATCCCAAAGAGCAAACAACAGTAGTGTTGAATTTCAGTGGCTAGGAAAAACTCCCTAACAAGGCCGAAATTTAAGAAGAAACCTAGAGAGGACCCAGGCTCAGAGGGGTGACCAGTCCTCTTCTGGCTTTGCCGGGTGAACATATTAAGAGTACAAATTGTAATAATTAATAAATGCATGTGGGCTGAGTCCAGACTCTATTTAAACTTAGTCCAGGTCGGAAGCATGACCAGATGGACAAGGACAGGGACAACATGGGGAGGGGGAGGTGTCAGGACAGTGGCAGCTGAAATCGTCAGGTATCATCTTGATCTGCAACACAACCAGGAGGACTTTGGACAGGGACAGCAACGGGTCTTTCAAGCCTGGTAATCCTCAGGTGTGGGCCAGGACCTCATTTTGCCAATTTAAAACGGCAGGAGACAGGGAAAATTTAGAAAATGCATTCCTTAGATCTACAAGGATTTATAGTGAAGAAGGAGAACTGACCCTACTCCCCCAGCACAATAATATACCAGCGTAAGACCTTGGGGCTGAGACAGGGGGGTCCAGTGACACTGTGGCCCTATCCGGGGGAGGCCCCGGACAGGGCCCAACAGGCAGGAAATCAATCCACCCACATTGCCAAGCATCAACCAAAGGGACACCCAACAACCACTACCACCCTGAATGAGGGCCGAGTATTCACCAGCAGAGTACAGCCCAATTGCACAAGTGCGCAACAGAGAGACAACAACAAGCCAGTGACTCCGCCCCCAAATGGCATTGGAGGGAGGGCATCCCAGTGGCGATGAGAGCCCACCTGGCAAGACAGCAAGGGTGGACAGTATCAAGACTTTCTGGTCACCTTCACGCCCCTGGGCCAGACTACACTTAATCATAGACCACGCTGTAGAGATGAGTCTTTAGTAGACACTTGAAAGTTTGCACTGAGTTTGCATTTCTAACCTTAATTGGCAAATCATTCCACAGTAGTGGAGCTCTATGAGAGAAGACCCTGCCTCCGGCTGTTTGTTTAGAAATTCTAGGTACAATTAAAAGGCCTGCATCTTGCGATCTAAGGATAGGTGTAGGTATGTATGGCTGGATCATTTCAGCGAGGTAAGTAATAGCAAGTCCATGTATTGACTTATAGGTTAACAATAAAACCTTAAAATCAGCCCTAACCCTGACAGGCAGCCAGAGGCTAGTACTGGAGTAATGTGTTCAAATTTTTTTGTTCTAGTTAAAATTCTAGCAGCCGTGTGCAGCACAAATTTAAGTTTATTTATTGATTTGTCAGGGTAACCAGAAAGAAGAGCATTGCAGTAATCTAATCTAGAAGTAACAAAAGCATGGATTAGTTTTTCTGCATCAGTTTTTGATAGAAAGTTTCTGATTTTTGCAATGTTTCGAAGATGAAAATAAGCAACTCTTGAGACATCAAAGGAGAGGTCAGGGTCAAGGATAACGCCGAGGTTTCTTACAGTTTTTTGGGATACAACCATGCAGCCGTCGAGGTTCACAGTGAGATCTAAAAGCAAAGCTCTTTGTTTCTTGGGTCCTAAAATGAGCATTTCTGTTTTTCTTGAGTTTAAAAGCAAGAAGATCTCTGTCACCCGCTTCCTAATATCTGAAACGCATGCTTCCAAAGTAGCTAATTTTGGGGCTTCTCCATGCTTCATTGAAATATATAACTGTGTGTCATCAGCATAACAGTGAAAATTGACATTGTGATTCCGGATTACATCACCCAGAGGCAGCATATATAGTGAGAACAATAATGGGCCCAGAACCGAGCCTTGAGGAACACCAAAACAT